>JAFIRS010006809.1:0-31677 GCA_018342105.1 Gonioctena quinquepunctata | reverse complement strand
TTATAAAATATAAAATTTGTTTGTTTTTCATTTTTAAAAATAAAAGGAGTCTGTGCCGGTATACAGAAAAGAAGATTTGACCAAATTTCCCCAATACATTCTTAGTGAAAATCATAAAAACCCCGTTTTGGGAAAAATTTTCCAAAATACAAAACCCAAATACAGGGTTTATCTGATGCACTTTCACCTTCCCCATTTGAATTGAAACAAATTTTTTTAAAAAAATTTTAATTTTTTAAATTTTTGGGTCGAGAAAATGAATGTTTTTCCTCCCATAGTTCTTGAACATTTTCCCAAAAGGTGTGACAAGTCTTACATCAATTCTTTTGTCTATTTTTCCCCAATCGTTTTGCCTTTTGGTTGTTCACAAGTTTATGAAATTTTTTTTCAGATTTTTTTTTGGGGACCTATTAAGTTTTTAAATTTTATTTAGATCGATGTAAGATTTACCCAACATGACTGCTTAAATTCAAATTCCAGGGGTATCATTACAAAAAAAACCATTATTGATGGATTGTTTCAAGTTCTTTAGGGGATTATGTATCTCCGTTTGTCATTCAAATTTGGAAAAAATTTTTTTATTTTGCTCTTGGAATTGGGGGGAAGATGCTTTCCACCAAAAAAGGAAGATCTGAATGTTTACCGTGAAATTCTTGGAGATAATATGTCAACCTCAAGAACATATCCATATGAATTATTGTCTGCCACATCCATTATGCCCGTTGGTGATTTCCCTTTACGAGTTAACCATGAAAATTTACCCGGGAGGTGGGTTTGGGCATGCTATGAACATATAGATTTGTTGCATCCGAAAATGAAACGAATGATGACGATTCATCTGGGTCAAATAGGTGAAAAATTATAATTCGCTATATGCTTCCTTTTCCCGCATTGACTAACCCCAGTATTCCCTTTTTGAAAAAATTCATCATATCAATGTCGGGTTTAAAGTTCGTTCCACGTCTGTAATTTTCCCAAAATCGCATCCCCAAAATAATCCCGGGGCGGTATAATAATTTTAGTTGGATCCCGCTTATATGTATTTGAGCATATACTTCCGAAATTCGCGAATACATCACACAACAGTAATACATCAGACTTGGAATATAAATCCGAATATTCTCCCAGGCTCTCACACTCGAACAGATCCCAAACACGTTTAGCTCTCGTATAATCTTAATCGGATACATGATCCTCATTCAAATTGTCATCCACGAAACTATAAGGAAAAACACCTTTTTGTCCCATCAAATCGAATTTGTTCGTTTCAGGAAAACCTTTCAACATCTCTACACATTGCTTATCATTCGAATCAGCCCCCAATATATCCAACGAATTCGATATGAACTTGAAACTATCTATAAATTTCTTCATTTTACCCTCTTCACTTTGATAGCTATGTGTATAGACATATTTTGTGAATGATATGTATTTTTCCTTGATTTGGGGTTTCTATGATGAACATATGGCAATTAATGGATTCAGGACGCTATCATAGTGTGGGTATGAGGACATCTCCAACACGTAACTATCAGCAGAAAATAATGCGGATGTCACAGCCCAGGTGAAGCAGTGCTGATCTTCATTCTTCACATTAATCACCCTTTTCTATTCTCGATGAATTCCGGCAGCTTTATGTATGATGATCCACCAAGAGGGCTATATTTATTTATATTCACCTCAAGTAACAACATTTTTTCACAACTCCATCCTAGAACAAATAAATATTATGAAGGACTTTTTTCCACACAATTTTGTATGTTACAACTAACCTGAATCACGCTCCTCAAATTCCGTAGTGTGAGCGATAATGATATCGCGAAAAGTGTTGAATAATCCATCCAAATCGCTGGATCGATCGACAATTCGGTTCGGAGAGTTGGATGATTTGATGTCTGTCAATTCCTGGGTTTGGATGACATAACTGCCAAACACTTCCATGTTCACCTTGATTGAGTTGTGTAATTCAATGTTTTTTTCCAATAGTCCAATGACTCTGTGCTTGATCTTATTGAAGAATGGCCCATACTCAGTATACACATCATAGCTAGCCACCCTTGCAATGCGGAACTTCAAAGCATTTTTGATCATGTGCACGCTATTACTCAAATGCACCATAAACTCGTCTTGTGTGCTGATGTTCTATTGTGCAAATTGATTTGACCATATGGTAATGTCACATTACAACATTGACATGTATACAATGGCGCAAGTGACGAGGGGTCATCATCGCCATTATCCAATTTCACACGCTTTGTTGAAGGACCTCCTCGACAACTCTCGCGTTGATGGCGATGCAGATTATCACTACGAGTAAACGAGTTACCACAATAATTACAAGAATACATCTTTCAAACTTGCTCTCGATAGTCGAGAAGAAACTAATACAGGACACCCACATCTCCTTCATGTAGCGCAGTGGGCACAATGAAGGTCAGACTCCGTTTGGTTCCACCGACTCAACCTTGGGGTGCATGATGCGATTCACTCCATACTGAAACAACGTCAGAGTGGATTCGTGTGAAGGTCACCTTGAAAATGTTTACCCGTTCACAGATCCCAACTCAATGTCAAGGTTATACAAGATCGAATGTGGGATGAACGATATGCACTCTCCCCCAATGCTCAAGGTCATCTCAAGATGAAGGGTGTCTAGGACGATAACTTTCCCATAATGTTCAAGGTCATCCCAAGGTGAAGCGTGGTACGAACGATATGTCCTCTTCACACAAGGTCATCATGAGGTGAAGGGAGTCAGGACGATATGCCTTCCCCCCCAATGCTCAAGATTGTCTCAAGGTGAAGGACAGACAACGTTACACACAATCACGCACAACTATGTGCCTTCTTCCTTCCCCCCCCAATGTTATCCATCCACTCAACCTTGAGTTACCCTTCAATGTCAGACTCCCTATGAGACAGCAGTCACCTTGAATAATATGCAATGTCCTCCACCCCGCCCCATCTCAGGGTCACTCCAAGGTTAACGATACACTTACACACATAGCTTAACCCCTCTTCTCATGGTCAGGGGCGTGCGTTCCACCCCGCCCCATCTCAAGATCACTTCAAGGTTAACGACACACTTACACACATAGCCAAATCTCCCTTCTCTTCAGGGGCGTGCGTTGGGAGGGTCAAGGTCGTGAGTGGAAGATCCAGAACCGGCTTAAATCTCCTACTAGTCGGAGTTCTTATATTTAGAGTTCCGTCGTCAATTAAATTTCAATTAAGTATACCTGACGTTTGAGGCGAATGCAGTGGAACCTTTCGAAAATCATTCCAGGAAAAGAGAAAGGATTTACTGAATAAAAGCTAAGTAAAATGATCAACTTTCAACATCTATCTCAGATTATGAACGATGATGAAATTATTCATTATTTTGTGATTTATGTAATAAGAGTTTCAAGTCTTCTGAG
This sequence comes from Gonioctena quinquepunctata, assembly GCA_018342105.1. Lineage (NCBI taxonomy): Eukaryota > Metazoa > Arthropoda > Insecta > Coleoptera > Chrysomelidae > Gonioctena > Gonioctena quinquepunctata. The sequence goes on along the minus strand of JAFIRS010006809.1, from coordinate 28,258 downwards.
GGCTCAAAAATTCACGAAGCAAAAACTCACAAAATTTCAGCAATACCAGAATGTTCTAGAGAAAATTCTCATTATGATTCATCTAAATCAAGTTTGTTGTTCAGCCTCAGTTCTGAGTGGATTCATCGATGAATGCATAGAATTGAATTCTTTTGATAGTTGGAAAAATCTGTTGAATTTTTCATATAGTTAACTCACTGTACCTAGTTCAAAAGAAACTCGTGAAGTATCTCTAGCATCTTTGATCAAAACTCCAAATTTAAAGGTTGATCCTACAATAAGTACATTTCCTTCAGAACATTTCAATACCAAAAAATATAACCAAAATTCTTCGAAGATAGTTTTGAATAAAATCGCAGATGGAGACATTACTTCAGCTATTAGGATTTTGAGTTCCAGCGACCCCCTTCAGCAAAATACGATGATTTTACTTTATGGAACTTCGTTTGAAATATCCTCGTTCAGATTCCAGAATGAAATTTCAAGATTTATCAAATTATTCAATTTTCCAAGTTTCAGAAGATGTTGTGGCAGCTATAAAATGGTACCGGTACTGCAGGTGGTCTGGATTCCCTTAGACCTAGCCATATACAAGACATAATCAGTCATAGCTCTGGTGGTGCTGGTCAAAAACTGATTTCTCCAATCACAAATTTATGTAATTTTCTTTTATCTGGCAAGATGAATTTAGAAATATGTCCTTTACTTTTTTGTGCTTCTCTCTGTGCACTGCAAAAAAAAGATGGAGGTATTCGTCCAATTGCTGTTGGTACTTTTTATCGCAGATTAGTAGCAAAACTTCGCTGCTGAGAATTGAAGAAGATCTTGGTTCTTCACTACGTCCCTTACAGTTTGATTTCGGTACGCCAGGAGGTTGTGAAGCAGTTGCTCATTCAACTCGTAGATACATCAATTAGCATCCAGACCCTTCTTCCAAAGTGTTTTTGAAACTCGACTTCAGAAATGCCTTCAATATGATTGATAGGAATGTCATGCTCCTCAAAGTAAGAGATAACCTTCCTGGTATATACCCTTTTGTAAATCAATGTTATAACTCATCATCATATTTGAATTTTGGTGATCATTTAATAACTTCTGAAAGAGGTATTCAACAAGGTGACCCTTGGGACCCGCACTATTTTGTCTCACATTCGAAGAATTGACAAGGAGTTTGTCATCTGAATTCAACTGTTGGTATTTAGATGATGGCTCCATTGCTGGAGATTTCAATACAGTGTTGGAAGATTTGGATAAGGTTATCATCCTATCGAAAGAAATTGGTCTTGAGCTCAATTTCAATAAGTGCGAACTGATTCCACTATTGAACCCAAAAACTGATTTTGAATCCAAATTCCAATCATTAGCCCTTGGTATAAAATTTTTGGAAAAGTCAGATTGCAGCCTTCTTGGTGCGCCCCTTTCTATAAATGCTCTTTCTGGACATATTAGAAATAAAAAGGACTCTCTGCAGTTACTCACCACCCTTCTGAATGAACTACCAACTCACATATCATTCTTTCTCTTGAGAAATTGCCTCGCTATACCAAAATTGATGTATACCCTCAGATGTTCTCCATCTTGGAAAAGTCTCAATGAGCTTCAAGATTTGGACGATTTAATGCGCCATACTTTGGATAATGTTACTAATAATTTTCATAATGAAGATTCTTGGTTACGCAACACTTCCGGTGAATCTTGGAGGTCTGAGGCTCCGTTTGGCTTACCTGCCTTCTTAGATTCCATAAGTAGTGTATCCAGTCTTATTGATTCTATTCTCCCTTCCACTTTTTCTGAAACGACTGATAAATTTTTTGATGAAGCTGTTTCTCTTTGGTTATTACAAACCAACGTAGATTTGCCACCAGCTACGAGAAACATTCAGAAATCCTGGGACCTTCCACTTGTGAATGTAACCTAAAAAAATTTACTTGATTCGTCCAAGTCTGAAGTAGAAAAGGCTCGTCTGAGATCTGTTAGTATTGAAGAATCCGGAGCTTGGTGAATGCTCTATCTGTGGCTTCTCTCGGAACTCTTTTAGACGACGAGTCTTTCAGAATATCAATTGGACTGCGACTGGGTTCAGATATTTGTATTCCTCATGAATGTATCTGTGGTAGTGAAGTGAATCAAAAAGGAACTCATGGTTTGAGCTGTCACAGAAGTGCAGGTCGGTTATCCAGCCATTATCAAGTCAATGATATCATTAAACGTTTTATGGTATCGGCAGGTATTCCAGCTGTGTTCGAACTTTGCGGAACTAGCCGAGATGATGGTAAACGTCCTGATGGTATGACGCTGGTACCTTGGAAATGTGGCAAACATTTGGTGTGGGACATCACTTGTGCTGACACAGTTGCAGCGTCACTTTTAGCAAATACTTCCAAGTCCGCAGGTGCTGCAGCAATATCCAGCGAGAAATTGAAAAGAAAGAAATATAAAAATCTTGGAAATAATTATCTTTTCCATCCAATAGCTGTCGAAACTTTTGATGTCTTTGGCCCTGAATATCTGTCTTTTATTCATAAAATGGGAAGGAGAGTGGCCCGCGCTACAAAAGATAAACGTTCAACGTCATTTTTGATACAAAGAATTAGTATAGCAATTCAAAGGAGCAATGATTCTTCTGTAATGGGTACAATTCCTCCATCGCATCCACTGGATGAATTATTTTATCGTCCCAATTTTCCTACGAGATACATATCAGTTATCGAAGATAATCACTCAGTACTTTCCAAAAAATCAGTACAGTTTCTCTATCACCTTCTTTGAATTACAGGAACAATGGACCTATGGATTCTTCGTTAAACATGAGTGAGCATGCTATACCAACAAGAGACTCCATTTCTACATTTGGCCTAAGAGGCCTAAGAAGAATACCTGTTTTATGAATAGCATGATCCAATGTCTTTCGAACACCAAGGTTCTGTTGGAATTTTTCAAGAATGGTTTTTGTATGGAGGATTTGAATACTACTACATCAAGAATGAAAGAAAATTTAGTGAAATCTTTTATATCAGTGATGGAAAATATCTGGAGTCCTGATTCTTCTCGAAAAATGGTGGATACTTCACATTTCGTCCGTCTATCCAGAAATTTCACTTCCTGTCTTCAATCATAACGTCCCAGCAGATTCGGAAGAATTTCTATGATACCCTCTGGTAGGTTTACATAAAGATTTAAACAAGGCGAGTGCAGAGATTCATTCATCACCAAACGATTTTGTTATCACGAATGATAATCAGAAAGCTTCCATTTATTGGACAAGATATCTGTCTACTCATAATTCCAAAATTGTGGATACATTTGCCGGTCAGCTGAAGTCTATATTGAGATGTACTATTTGTAATTACTGCTCTGTTACTTTTGAACCTTTCTGGGTACTTTCAATCCCTATTCCAAACTTGCCAAACGAAGTCGTGAATTTAACACAATGTATTGAACTGTTGACAGAAGAGGAGACTTGGACTAACGATGCAAGCCCATACTGTTCAACTTGTGGAATGAAAAGGGAATTCAAAAAGATGATTCGTATTCAAACATTTCTAAAAATTCAAGTTATACATTTAAAACGTGTTTCTTCGACTGATGGCAGTAAATTGGACAATGTGAATAATTTTCCCATACAAAATTTGAATTTGGACCAATATTCTGCTCAGGATGGAATGAATACTCTTAATAATATCTACGCCATATCTAATCATAGCGGCAGCATTTCCAATGGACACTATACTGCATATTGCAAACACCCTTATCTAATTGTTGGCACCTCTTCGATGACTGTCGTGTATTTTCCAAGATTGATTTTCTCAGCTCCCAGGGAGCATGTGCCTTTTTCTATGAGAAAGTTGATGATCTGATTTCTGATGGTGTTGTGGGTTTTTCCGGATTTTCCTCCAACTGAAACAGCAAATGCGCCATCACTTCGAGTCCCGGGCTTCAATCAAGATTTTCATCTTGATATTATTTTATATTTACAACTTTGCTTTTGTATTTTTCAATTCTGAATAAAGTTTAAAATTAACGTTTCAAGTGATACTGATTATCACCACTCAACACCTTTACATTAGCTTGACCTGAAAATTTCTAGGAATTTGAATCTTGTTATCCAATTTTCACCCAGTTGTCGGATTAACTTGGTATATCGCATACGTAAAGTGAACCAAAAATAATCAATTATTGTTTCACGAGTCGGAGTCCTTATATTGGGAGTTCCGTCGTCAATTAACGTTTCAAGTGATAAAGCATGAGTCATACTTCAAGTAATAGGCGTTCCACCCAAAGCTACACTGTAGATCATGAGAATGTCTATTTGGAAATAAATAAAAGATATTACGAGTCGTTACTCATAGGAACAATTCTGAGAAAATGCAATAGAATTATAGTTGAAAAAATATGCTTTAATTACAACAACCAAAATGTAAATAAATGCTTGAGGTACTCGACATAAATTGTTTTAAACTTTCGACTGCTAAAAAGTGTTTGCATTTCTTTTTGCACAATATTGAAAATCTGTACACATGTTTTCTTCATCGTTTGGTTTTGTTTTTCAAGTAAATACCTCCGAACGCTACATTTCCAGATACCACTTTCAAAATATTCAATCCGTACATGGATTTTTTTATTTCATAAATTATTTTACGAATGAATGTTTGCAATGGAAGTATCCTTTGGCACTGTTCCTTAGATATGAAATATAAATGAACATAAAATACCCGAAGAAAATAGATATGACATATTTTTTCGTTACAGTAATATCAAGGGGTATACTTTAGATGTAATATTCAGGTGCTTTTTTTCCAAATCATTACTCTTCACAAGAAATATATTCGAATATTTTGAGGCTGATACCTGCATGATTTATGTTGATTTTTCGCTTATATATTCAAGTTAAGCTTAAGTATTTTGTATATAATTTATCTTCTTATCTTAATTTCATTTCTTCTTATTCCTCTCTTCTCAACTACAACTTTCAGCAATAAGTAACAACTGGAACAAAAATGAAACTGAAAATATCTCATTTTAATACGAGATCACTGAGGTCAAAAATGAAGTTATAGATGCGGATTGTGATATTGTAGGCGTATCCGAAACGTGGCTGCACTCGGGCAGTTGAGTAATACTATTACTTTGAACCATTCATCGAAATCGTCTCACCAGGGCCGGAGGTGTGGGCTTATATAATAATAATAATAATAATAATAATTTATTAACCACTTTGGTACATCAGGGTACATATGGTAGATCAGATAAAAGTTATTCAAATATATGAAAAACCATAAAAAAACATGAAAAAATCACAGCTTTACATACAGAATTATGAATGAAGTACATAAAATTGAATAAATAATTAAGAAGTATCATTTAAATACTCTTGCAAAGTATAGTAGCACTTGTCAATCAATAAATATTTAACTCTATTACAAAAAATGTTGTAACTTTGAGAATTCATCATCTCATTCGGCAATTTGTTGTAGCATTGTAAGCTTTTGTATTTAGAAGTTTTATGTTTTGGCATCCGCAGCTGTCCTCCGAATCTTGTACTAAATGTATGTGTTGAAGCAATCGTTTCGAAGGACTCGAGGTTATTTCTTGAAAATTTAATACATTTAAAATATAAATACATGGAATAGTTAACAGTTTTTCTCTTATAAAAACCGGGTGCAACTATCTCGATAGTCCATGTCGAAGATGAGTCTCAAAATACGCTTTTGGCCCACAAAAACTCTATTTAAGTCTGTACCGTGCCCCCAGGCCCTTATGTTGAGTGATATATATGAAAATGCTATGGCAAAATATCCGCTTGATGAACTTTCTTTTGTTACACAGGATTCAATTTGTTTGATTGCAAAGAATGCTGAATTGAGTTTATTGCAAACACTATTGATATGCTGATCAAAATTCAGACGTTCGTCTAATACAGTTCATAAAAACTTTACTTCTTGTCACATAACTATTTCCTTACTGAAGACTATTTCTTTTGGTATATTATTTTTCCTATTGAAAAAAATCATAGATACTGACTTCTTAGGGTTCAGAATGAGTCTGTTTCGGTCACACCAAGATGCAAAAGTATCAATGATATTGGTAACCTTAACAAGTAAATTGTCGATATTAAAACTTGTAACTGTGATGTAGTGTCATCAGCAAACATAGTTAAGTGGCAATCTTTTATGTATTCGGGAAGTCATTAACAAATAGCACGAATAATAATGGACCCAAAACCGAACCTTGTGGTACACCCATTTCAACATTTTGTTCACTCGACGTTACAGTATTATATTTGACAGTCATATAACAGTTTTCCATATATGATCTCAACCAAGTTAAAATATTTCCTAGAAAACCAAGTGCAGCTGTCTTATGGGTTACGAAATCCGAAGATACCATGTCAAAATCCTTCGAAGATCAAAAAACAGACTGATAACAAGGTTATTAGCGTCAATTTATGCATAAAAGAAATTGAGAAAATGGTAAGTTTCTGTTTCGATAGAATGGCTTTTTCTGAATCCATTTTGATTATCACATAAGAGTTTGTTAGCTTCCAAATAATCAACTATCCTGTTAGCTACTACTTTCTCAAATAGCTTGGACAGGAAACAAATCATCGAAATTTGGCTATATTAGAAATAATTCGAAATTTGATCAAAATCGTCATAGATAAATTCACGATAGCTATGGGAAGTGTTTATAGACCTCCAAATTCTAGTACCGTTGAATCCATGGACCGCATTGAGGATATAGTTTAGAATATATTTTCAAATTTCAATAATGTCATGTCTGTCGGTTATTTCAATATAAATATGTTGGATATGACTTCTTATCCCAAAAGTTAAGCTCTGCCCTGGAGTCATTCAGCTTTTCTCAAGTTATCAACGAATCTACTAGAACGATAAATTCATCTGTAACTCTCATCGATATGATCATCATAAACTTCAGCTCTGATGAATATCACTTTTGGGTGGAAAACAGCCAAGTATCAGACCATAACAGTGTATGTTGGAGTTTTATATATTATTCGCACTGTATATGTTTCTATTCTATTTAATTGCATGAGAATAGTTGACTGTGAATTTGTTGTTGTTGTTTTTGAGAAATAAATTGATTGACAATTTTTGACAAGAAAAACTATGATTTCATTTTCGTTCTTCGAGACCATATATTTCCATAAAATGAGCATTCTTTCAGGTAAAGCCAAATTATATGGTCCTTCATCGCCTTTAGAGAACAGCACTTTGGTACAAACAGTAATGTTAAGAATACGGAAGAGTGGAAGACTTGCCGAAAAAGCTATGCAAGCCGCAGGAGACACGAGAAGATCTGATCATAAGCAAGAGGAAGTTTCTCCTAAGAGATCGATGATAGCCAATAATTTAGAAGACAAGACATCTGCCAGAGAATCTGTGAATGTCGACAACAAAAAGAATAACTCAGAACATGGTCAATCTAGATATGGAAGCAAAGAAGTTATTTGTCATCAAGAAAACGAAAAGAAATCGAGATGGGTGTAGAAATAAAGAAGAAAGAACTGGAACAAGAAGTTTTGAAGAGACAACTAGAAATTTTAGATCTTCAACCCGCGATGAGATTAGCACAGATGGAAACGGAATCATCCGACACGGATCAGGATGAAACTGGGTCACATCGGTACAAAGAGTCAGTGGTGAGTGACGGTCCAGATGTCCAAAGATGGATGACGGGAGAACTCCCGTGGGCTAGGCAAACCGACGTTGAAGGTATAAACAAATCTATAATACCCAAGGTAGTGTTAGTAACTTTCATTCTTAAAGTTTCGAAAAACATTCCATACAAAATGGAAACGTTCGTTCTCGACAACGTCAAATGACAGATCATGACATTAGAACCTTTTTTACTAGATAGGGTGTTCCGAAAGATTTGTCCATTTTCAGTGGAGATCCCACATAATGGCCAAATTTTATAAATCACTATGAAAATTCGACATCCATTTGCGGTTATACAAACGAGGAGAATCAATGTCGACTTCAAAAATGCCTCAAAGGTAACGCAAGAAAGGTAACGCAATCCTTATTGATATTACCACAGAACATGACAAAGTTATCAGCCTTTTAGAAAGTCGTTTCGGTCGTCCGGAATATATATATCACTCTTATTAGACAGGGTGAGAACATTTTCCATTATCAAAGAAGACAAGTTGGAAATGTTGGTTGCATTTTCAGATGAAGTGAAAAATCTTGTCGCTACCATTCAAGCATTGGAAGAAGAAGATCATTTGCGAAATCCTATACTTCTACAAGAGCTATTAAATAAATTGCTAACTTCACAAAAATAAAGCTGGGTCGAATACATTTCTGATAAAAAAATTGAGCATAAATTGGTCGAGTTCTCTTCATGGCTAGATAAAAAGGCAAATACTGCCAGTCATCTTTTGATACCTCGAATTCCTGATGAACATTTTTCGAAAAATAAATCGAAAAATAAAGATGTTACTCTTACGACTAAAAGCTTTAGTGAAACTTGCATATGTTGTAAAAATGAAATTCACCACTTGAGTATTTGTCCAAAATTCAAATATCTCTCGATAGATGACAGATGGAAATTTGTGACATCGAACAGAATATGTTTTTCTTGTCTTTTTCCATTCCACACTATAAAGGAGTGTGGAAAACAGAAAACATGTTCGATTGATGATTGTCCAAAACCCCACAATAAAATGTTACATCATGTCATTGATCAAGAAACTGTTATTCCAAGGAATGATAATGTTGAAACTAATTGCCACATATTAACAGACAGAAAAGTTCTACTTAAGATTTTGCCGGTAGTAATTTCGAAAGGTGAACAATCAGTTGAAACATTTGCCCTTCTTGATGATGCCTCTACCGTAAGTTTGATTGATGAAGAGTTGGCCAATGACTTGAAATTAACTGGACCACGACAATCTCTTCATTTACAATGAACAAAACGATTCTAGAGTTGTGAGTTTCAAAATTTCATCAAAATCGGATCCAAATTCGAATTTCTTTTTACACCATGTCAGAACTATCAAAGGTCTATCTTCACCCAGCCAAACCATCAATATTCAGGAAATCGATGAACATTATCCATACATTGATAACCGCTTCACATCTTTGATTGACGCGCAAACTAAATTATTGATTGGACAGGTTAACTGGCTCATGGGTAAAAAAATTATTTCTGGGCCGTGGCATGGTCCTGCTGCCAGCAAAACAGCTCTCGGTTGGGTCATCCATGGGAATTTCAAAGTGAATAATGGAAGTGTTCAAGGACGGTTTGTTTGTTTCACTGATCATAAGGTGGAGGACGACCTCGACATTTTACATGATCTTGTGGAAGAACACTGGAGAATCTAAACATGCAATGAATTGGATAAGTCAATGTCTAGGAAGATCGTCGTGCTGAACACATTCTTGATACTACAATGAAGATATGGGAGATAGGTATGAAAAGGGCTTCTTTGGAAAGTTGATGATGTGTTTCTTCCCGAAAGTAAAAAAATAGTTTGAGGAGACTGCTAGCAACCGAAAGAAGAATGGACAAAGACAAATCGTTTGCTGAAAATTACGTGAGGAAAATACAGGACATGGAAGAAAAAGGTTATATTTCGAAAATTTCTCCAGAATATATCCATATTCCTTCCACGAAGATTTGGTACCTCCCTCACTTTGGAGTTACCAATCCGAATAAACCTGCAAAATTGAGAGTAGTTTTCGATGCATCAGCAAAATCTTATCAGGTAAGCCTAACTGATTGTTTATTGACAGGACCTGACTTATATAACTCGTTGCAAACAATTCTTCTCAATTTCCGGACGAAAAAATATGCGTTCCTAGCTGATATTAAAGAAATGTTTTTACAGGTGAAGGTGAGAAAGGAAGATCGAATGTCCCAAAGAATATTATACAGGGGTATGGAAAGGAAAATGGAACCAGATGTCTACGAAATCAATGTAGTTTTCTTCGGATCGACTTGTGGTCCATGCCTGGCACAAGAAGCTGAAAACAGAAATGCCCGTTTCTTCAGCCATCAGTATCCAGATGCTGCTAAAGCAATAATCGATTCTCACTATATGGATGATTACTTGGGTGGAGCGGATACTGAAGAATAGGCAACATCATTGATACGTGATGTATGTTTTGAACATAATAAAGGAGGTTTTATGATTTGTAATTGGGTTGCTAATGATTCACGTTCACTGAGACATTTGGATGAAAATATTTTGGCAGATTGTAAAAAAAGAATTGACAATCATTCCGAATTATCATCTGAACGTATGGTGGGATCCTAAAGAAGACACATTCACTTTTAAAACCAACTTCCATTAAGTAGATAAGGATATATTAGGAAATAAAAGACAATCGACAAAAAGAGACGTTTTAAAAGAGGTGATGTCGGTTTTTGATCCACTCGGATTTCTTGCAAATTTCATAATTCAGGGAAAAATACTACTTCAAGATATATGGCGTAGTAGAATAGACTGGAATGATGAAATTCCTGAAACCCTGTATATGAAATGGACAAAATGGATTGATGATCTAAGAAATATTATTCAATTCAAACTTTCCCGACAATACTGTCCGATGGATAGACATTCGAGTAACCTTCACCTACATATTTTCACTGATGCATCCGAAAACGCATATGCCAGTATAGCGTATTTACAGTGGCAACAGAATAAAAATGTCAAAGTAAGCTTTTTAAATGCGAAAACTCGTGTATCACCCCTCAAACCCTTATCAATACCACGCCTAGAACTACAGGCAGTTTGATAGGAGCACGACTAAGCGCGAGCCTAAAAAAATCTATGGAACTAAAAATCTCTAATACGTTCTATTGGACCGATTCCAAAACCGTCTTGGATTCGTTCTGAAGCAAGGCGATTCAAGATGTTTGTGGCACAACGTCTTGGTGATATCCAAGAACTTACCAACGTTCTTGAATGGAGATATGTGAAATCACGAGATAATGTCGCTGATGAAGCAACAAAAAGCTATGGTCAGACTGACTTCTCGAACTCTAGTAGATGGATTAATGGTCCCAAATTTTTGTGGCAAGCATCCGATCAATGGCCTCAAGAGGAAACTTCTACAATTGGCAATGAAGAAGAATTTGAAATTCGTAAAAACTTCGTTTGTGTTCAAATTGAAACAGAAGCCGATATACCAAATCTGAAAAACTTCAACAAATGGCAGAAGTTATTACGGTCGACAGCATGGATTTTCAGATTCATTGAAAATTGTAGGAAAAACAGAAGAAGTGGTGAACTTGATCCTTCTAAACTGGAAAAATCTGAAATTTTCTTGCTGAAGAAGGTACAATTGGAATCGTATCCTGAAGAAATTTGCACTTTGAAATCAAAAAGAGAACTGAAATCTCCAAATAAATTGTACGCTCTTGATTGTTTTTACGACGAGACAGATGGATTATTGAAACATGGAGGAAGGATAAACAATGCACCTCTATGTGATTATATGAAAAAACCTATCATATTGAATTGAAATAACCAGACTTATAATCAAATATCATCATGAACTTGTCAACCACCACGGCCAAGAAATTGTTGTTAACAATCTTCGACAGAAGTATTGTATTATCAGAATCCGACAAGCAGTTAGGAGTTGTTGGGCAAATTGTCAAGTTTGCAAAAATAGAAGGAATTCTCCAGTTGTTCCAATTATGGATCAATTGCCAGTTTGTAGACTTGAGTCAAATATCAGACCGTTCATCAAAACTGGTGTAGATTATTTTGGGCCCATTGAAGTGACCGTTAAAAGATCTCACGGAAAGAGGTATGGAGTTTTGTTCACCTGTATGGTAACCCGATCAGTTCACCTAGAAATAGCACACGACCTGAGCACTGATGGGTGCATTAATGTATTTAGACAATTTGATTGCCGAAGAGTATTTCCAGAGGAAATGTACAGCGACAATTGACTCAGTTTCAAAGGTGCTGAGAAGGAGTTGGCTGAGAATCTTGGGAGATTAAATCAAGAAGAAATCAAAGCATTCTGTACATTGAAAAAAACTAAATGGACTTTTAATCCCTCTTCAGCTCCGCACATGGGTGGTGCCTGGGAAATATTGATCCAATCCATAAAAAAAAACCTCAAGGAAGTTCTGAAAGAAAGATATCCTCAAGAATATCTTCTTCGAACAACTTTCGCCGAGATAGAGAATATTATCAACTTAAGATCACTGACTCACGTGTTGATTGATCCGAATGATCCTGAGGCAATAACTCCGAATCATATCCTGATAGGGCCGTCATATGACGCATTACCATGTGCTAAAATAGAAGAGAAAAATATTAATCTGTTGACGAAATGGAAAGCAGCCCAGAAAATTTCCGATTTCTTTTGGCAACGATGGTCCCGTGAATATATACTCTCACTCACAAAACGGGCCAAGTGGTACAAAGAACAGAAATCCATCAAATTGGGGGATGTTGTACTAATTTTTTATCCGAAAACAACCAGGAATTGTTGGCCCAAAGGCATAGTGGTGAATTTATAACCTGCGAAAGATGGAAAGATTCATATAGTCGACGTCATGACCGCGAAAAAGACCGTCTTTCGAAGACCAGTTCCCAGGCTTTGCATCCTACCTGTTCAGAAGGATAGCGAAGAAGAAAGTAATTGTTAATAGGAGCAATTACTGGGTGGGAGAAATGTTGGAGTTTTATATATTATTCGCACTGTATATGTTCCTATTTAATTTAATTGCATGAGAATAGTTGACTGTGAATTTGTTGTTGTTGTTTTTGAGAAATAAATTGATTGACAATTTTCGACAAGAAAAAATATAATTTCATCTTTGTTCTTCAAGACCAGATATTTCCATAAAATAAGCATTCTTCCAGGTAAAGTCAAATCAGTGAATTCGATTTCAATTACCAATTTCGAGATGTTTAGAAAAAAAATATGTATAGGGACTTGAAAAGTATAGATAAAGAAAACTTTCAGAGATACATCCTGGTCATCATTTGGTACATTATTTTTGAAACTGATGACATTGATCTCAACATACTCACATACTCACTAACAATATTACTGATCTTAACAATATTCATGCACCCAAAAAAATTTCACTGCTAGAAAGAAAACACATGCAAACATGCACCCTAGATCACTGATACCATCAAAACCATGAAGAAAATTAGGAATAAAGCCCTTCATAAATTTCAAAAAAGTCAACTTCCACACCACTGCGCTTATTATGAATAAAAAACAAATTATACAACGAATGCAATAAAAGCTGAAAAAAAAGCATATCTGAACTCAATGTTCAGCAATTGTACAGCCAAAGAAAATATGAACTCAAAAATTTAATGTTACAAAAAATAAAAACTTTGAAACTCCGGATTTTTTTTTAAATGTCGAGAACTTTAATAAATACTTCATTGAGTATATGAAAAACTTCATACCAAAGAACAGTGAAATGATCGATTATTATAATCATAATATTAAAACTGGAATTGAAAACAATTTCGCTTTCAACCAATTCTCCGAAGTGATATAATAGTGAATATAGAATCGCAAGTATTTGGCAATGATGATATGAATAAAACAATCACTCAACTTTGTTGTCCTTCTATAATACCCATTATCACCCATATAATAAATCAATGTATCTCGATAAACTGTTTTCCCAGCACACGGAAGTTTGCTTAAGTCACCCCTATAACAAAAATAAGTCAACCAATGTTCAATTAGTATTCTGCCACTTTGCTCGAAAATTATCGAAAAAATAATGGAAACACGAATACGCAACTTTTTGACAATCAGTATCCTACCACCCGAACAATCGGAATTCAGAAAAGGGTATACCTGCGCAACAGCCCTTTCAGATGTGCTGGACGATATCTCAGAAGCGACTGATAAAAATCAAATGATTATATTAATTCTACTTGACTATTAGAAGGCATTTGATTTAATCGATCATGATATACTTTTATCAATGTTACAGTACTTCGGATTCAGTGTGTCAGCACGCTCTCTAATGACTTCATATCTTCATAATAGAACACAGATAGTAAAAATCAATGATGAGAAATCCACTCCCATGAAACTGCATTGTGGAGTACCTCAGGGGAGTATCCTGGGCCCCCTCTTATTCACATTGTATACTTCTTATTTTAATAACGTTTTGGAACACTGTAACTGTCACTTTGACGCTGATGATACCCAATTATATTTCTCATTCAAATTCTCGGATTTGGCAATAGCCGTAGATCGTTTTAATACCGATCTTGCTTCCTTACACAAATTATCAACCGATCATGCTCTGAAAATTATTTCAAAAAAATCCGTGGCTATGATATTCGGTGAACAAAATAGCTCAAACTCACCGAATAATCAAAACGCCTTGATACCTATTGAAGATTCACATAAAGATTTGTGCTTGATAGTAGATACATTTCAAAGAACATATTACGAATAAATTGAGAAATGCCTACTCTTCTCTCAAGCTTATCTACGCGCAAAGACAGGTCCTGTCAGTGGAAGTAGAAAAAATGCTATGTGATTCATTGGTACTGTAACGTAAATAAACTTAACTTGGTTTTACTAATTTATTTCACACTTAAATTGACAACTAATTTATATTACTGGCTACGCCACTGTATAGCTCGATGTTATCGACTCGCCGAAAAACTCCACTCCCTCTTGAGGGTTGCCTATTTATCTCCAATACAGCATTCTCGATGTTTCCAATTCTGGCGGTTGGTGCCCAGCATGTTCCAGTTATTTCCAATATCGACCGTTGTTTTCCGCGGCAGCGCGTACTGAATTGTTCTCGAATATCTCCGGGGATGACATCATCGTTGTCGATGGCAACGCGTGAGGCGACAGGTCCGGCCTAGGTTCGTTACATTGCCCCCTTTCTTAAAGACATTTCGTCCCGAAATGTCATCCTTGGAGTGTGACGATATCTGCATGACTCCCCATATTTGCACCATGAAGTTCGATGGAAGTAACACTCCACGGTCTTCATGTCTGGTCGTGGAAGAGGGTTACAGCAAACCAAAATCTTGACGCCGCTGGATCTGAATATCGCCTCCAGCATACTTCTTATGACTCTCCAGTCCAACCCATCAATACCACAGGACAATTTTGGAATTGCTAGATCCACCAGATTCTGGTCCACCATAGTATCTCTCAGTTTGGTGAGACTCTTCCAGACATCTTCATAGGACGGTTTATCTTGGGAATGCCTCTTGGTAACTAGGTAGTAGATGTTTCTCTGGCCTTTCTTCAGCTGTCTTCGTCACTCCCAGATGTCCTCCAGCGACTCCATCATGGATTTCCCGCAGCACTACCTCTCTTCTGTTCCTGGGAACAATTATTTGGCGTCTGTCTTCCCCACCAATATCGGCTTCCAACACACGTTTCAGGATCCCATTGTCCAGAATAAGAGAGTTCCATTGTGCCCAATATGACTCAACTGCCGGCGAGCAACCTGCGACTTCCTGCCATGAAGGTCTTCGAGTGCCCTTCTTCCAGCTGACGACTAAGCCAAGGTCGGGGTCTTTCTCTTGGTCTCTCTGGATCTTGCTGTCATTCCAGTTGTCATCCATTGCCGTGGTTCGACAAAGTGTTGGTTGGTTGGTTGGTTTAAGGCTGACGAGCCAGAGACAGGGTTGGCACTTAGCTTCCCTTGACACTGCGACCAGCTGGGGTCTATTGTATCACTCTGTCGTCAGTGGTTCCTCATTCAAACAGGTTTGTGCCCCTAACTAGGTCTAGAAGCCCGTTGATAAGGTTCTTCGGACTCATGCCCGTTTCCGGGCCGATCTCTCCAAAGATTCTGTGTCGCCCACCACTTAGGGCGTCACAGTCGAAGATTGAAATACAAGAGTTAGACCCGAGGCCTCCTCTTGTCTCTTGATGACAAGCCATTCTTCAGTATCTATCCCCATGTCCTGGGTTTTGATGAGCTGAAGAATCTTTTTGGTTTCCATTTTACCAA
Organism: Gonioctena quinquepunctata; assembly: GCA_018342105.1. Lineage (NCBI taxonomy): Eukaryota > Metazoa > Arthropoda > Insecta > Coleoptera > Chrysomelidae > Gonioctena > Gonioctena quinquepunctata. The sequence goes on along the minus strand of JAFIRS010006809.1, from coordinate 12,295 downwards.
ATGGCTTTGGAATCCACTCTGTTTCCGGGAGTTTCTCAGTAGGTGTTCGACCATCTGCTGATCCCTCCTCGGTTGGGTTTACGGTTTCTGGTGCCGAGTGTGATTCAACTGGAATCTCCTCGACTTCCATACCCGCTATCGGTGTTGGGTCTTCTTCAACTGGAAGTTCCCAAGGTTGTTTGTGTAGGGAAAGGGTCGTCCACACCTGCGGTGCCCCCTCGCAGGTGTAAGGCAGATTACTCTGGGAGGTCGCCATGTATCCCAGAGGCTCCGTTTTTTATACCTGACTGGCTCAGGTATCATCCATCCCTCGGCACGGGTCGCTTGACGCCTTGGATTAAGCCATGTTGTGGTGGCATTTGGTTTGAGATTGACTTAGAGATCCGCAGGTTTTGACCATTTCTGGTCATTCCCACTGGATTTTCCTTGTCAACCCCGTTATCCAGCGATACCACTTGGAGGTAGCCACCTAAGTTTCCGCAACCCATCTTCATCTCTCGTAGGAGGTGAACATGTGTTGACGCAAACTACTCGCAAAGTGTTGCTTCTTTCTCTTCTGCTCGTCGGCAATGTGAGCAATCATCTGGACATGGTCTTCGCGACAAGGCATCTGCATTCTTATGGCTAGTTCCGGCTCGATGTTCGATTTCGAAATCGAATTCTTGGAGTCTCTCGATCCAACGTGCTACTTGACCCTCAGGATTTTTGAACTGTAAGAGCCATTTGAGAGCTGCATGGTCAGTTCTCAACAGGAATCTTCTTCCATACACATACTTGTAGAAGTGCTCCACTCCCTTCACCACAGCTAACAGCTCTCGCCTGGTGACACAGTAATTGCGCTCTGGTTTGCTAAGCGTCTTGCTGAAATAACCAATGACCTTCTCCTGTCCCTCCTGGATCTGAGATAGGACAGCTCCAAGTCCCACGTTGCTGGCGTCCGTATCCAAAATGAATTTCCCTTTGGGTAGGGGATAGCTCAGTATAGGTGCGTTGATCAAAGCTCCTTTCAGCTTCCTGAATGAGTCTTGACATTCTTCGGACCACTGGAACTTTGTTTGGCCTTCCGTGAACCTGGTCAGTGGTTTAGCGATGTTGGCGAATCCCAGCACATATCGGCGATAGTATGTGCATAAACCAAGGAAACTTCGAAGTTGGTGAATGTTTTTGGGATGGGCCAATCCTTAACAGCTTTGATCTTCTGGTCATCCACTGCTACTCCTTCCCCAGAGACAACGTGGCCGAGGTATCGTACTTCTTTTTGGAACAGGTGGCATTTCTTAGGGCTCAGCTTCAATCCGGAGTTCCTCAGTCGCAGGAATACTTCCTCCAAGTTTTTCACGTGGTCCTCGAACGATCTGCCGACCACAATTATGTCGTCGAGATACACTAGACACGTGTTCCATGAGAGTCCCTCCAGCACTGTCTCCATCAATCTTTCGAATGTGGCGGGAGCATTACAGAGCCCGAATGGCCTAACGGTGAACTGCCACAATCCTGAGCCGATGGTGAAAGCAGTCTTTTCTCGATCTTCCTGAGCGAGTTGTACTTGCCAGTATCCACTTTTCAGATCAAGGGTCGAGAAAATCGTGTCTTTGAAATCTAATTCAAACCCTCTGGAATTCATGATGTCCATTCCGATGATTGCATCGTCTTCGATGTCCGCTACAAGTGCCTGATGTTTCACTTTAGTGCTGCCCAAAATTATTTCAATCGGTAGCTCGCCATATACCGTAGCTGGCTCCCCTGTTGCTGTGCGTAGCTTCCAAGTTGTCGGTTCAATCCGTTCCGGTGTTCTGGCAAAGGAAGGCCCGAGAATTGTCCTTGTCGCACCTGTATCTAGCAGCATGGTGCAAGGCCCGTTATTGATGAGACCGTCTACGAAAACACCTCTGTTCTGTCGTTGCAGGACAGCGACATATGCGTTGTTAACAGGGGCTTGTTGTACACAGGCCGACGATTGCCCCTTCTCGTCGACCTTCTTCAGTTTTCCTGCATCGGAGTCGATGAATGTTGGACATTTGCTACGCACATGTCCAATTTTGCCACAATTCCAGCATCTTATCTGTCTTTTCTCAGGCAACACTTCCTTCATCACTTTTCTTATGGCAGCTTCCAATTAGCAGGCTCCTGTGAGTCTTCCTCAATCGTTTGAACTTTATTTTGGCTTTTGCAGCATTGTTTTGCTGCTTCGAATTCCAAAGCGCGTGCCAGTGCGTCTACGAGATGTGTTGGACGAGCTAATATCAACGCTTGTCTGGTTTCTTGGTCACGGAGTCCATCCAGGAATGCTTGAACCGCTAGTCGCTCCATTACATTTTCTGGTGTGGCTGGATATGCGAGACGAACCAAGCGTGCAATGTCAGTTTCGAATTCTTGTAAGGATTCGCCCGATTTTTGGCAGCGATTTTTCAGCTGGGAGTGGTATACGTGTTCCAAATGGGCGTGGCCATATCGTAATTCTAGATGTTTAATCAGCTGATCATAGTCCTCCTGTTCTTGGGCGGTGAGAGTTTGTAGAATATTTGTCGCTTCTCCACGTAATGCAAGTGTCAGTGCTACAGCTCTTTCCATCCGTTTGCTTTGGCCGCTGCTTCAAACTGCCGGCGGTAATTTGCCCATGGAGTTTTTCCGTCGAACTGAGGCAGCTTCATGGAAAGCTTCCCTATTTCTGAAATGACCTTGACATCTTTTATACCCTCTTGAACTTTATCCAAGTTCAAACTCAAGTCCAGCATTGCATTTTCGTTAACCATCTCTGTGGAGGGCGCACTATTAATTCGTTTTTCCAGCTTACTGATCGTTTCCTTTATTTTGTCCATTTCTGCCCCGACCCCATCTTTGATTTTATCTACCTCCGTGTTCATTTGCTCCCTAATTTAATCTATCTCTGTCTCAACGGTTCCCATTCTTTCTTCTAGAAAATTAGCCACACCACACAATTCTTTTTTTAGGCCTTCTGTGTTTTCCAGGAACTTCTCTTCCAGGCTTCTTGCATTTTCTTCCAGGCTTCTTGAATTTTCTAAAAGCTTCTCTTCCAGATTTCTAGAATTTTCTTGAAGCTTCTCTTCCAGATTTCTAGAATTTTCTTCAAGCTTCTCTTCCAGATTTCTAGAATTTTCTTCAAGCTTCCCTTCCAGATTTCTAGAATTTCCTTCAAGCTTTTCTTCCAGATTTCTAGAATTTTGTTGCAGCTCTTCTTTCAAGGATTCTATTATCGGACTCAAATCACCTCCGGGAACTTCGAATAAAAATGTTTCGGGATCCTCACCTTCTTGTATAAGTCCTTCTGCAAGTCTTTCCTGGAGTACTTGCTTTTTACCCGTTGTTTCCAGTTTTCTTTCCTCCAATTCCGCTACCTTCAAATCCGCAAGGCGCACTTTTCTTGAACACATTTTGTCTTTGACGAGGTATCAGTCTGTTTCACACGAAAAGTTTATCAGTTTGTTAAAAATTCACTTTGCGAATTTTTTTCCACGGGCCACCAGTCTATTGTCTGTTTCACGCGAACAGTGTATCAGTTTATATTCCCACGCACAATTGTCCACTTCGCGAAAACCGGGCCACTGTCTATTTTGGGCGTACAAAAAGGTCTATCAATTTATTTTTCTGACTATCCACTCCACGATCACTTGTTTATTTTCAAAATCTCGCTTCCGACACCAATTGTAACGTAAATAAACTTAACTTGGTTTTACTAATTTATTTCACACTTAAATTGACAACTAATTTATATTACTGGCTACGCCACTGTATAGCTCGATGTTTTCGACTCGCCGAAAACTCCACTCCCTCTTGAGGGTTGCCTATTTATCTCCGATACAGCATTCTCGATGTTTCCAATTCTGGCGGTTGGTGCCCAGCATGTTCCAGTTATTTCCAATATCGACCGTTGTTTTCCGCGGCAGCGCGTACTGGATTGTTCTCGAATATCTCCAGGGATGACATCATCGTTGTCGATGGCAACGCGTGAGGCGACAGGTCCGGCCTAGGTTCGTTACAGTACTGTCACATTTCAACCACTGCGATGTAGTATATAGTCCTTGTTTGAATAGAGTAGATGCTCGTCGAATACGGAAAGTGCGAACATCGTGTATTCGTCTTATTTATGGTATACGTAAATTCAGTCAAATATCTATCACTGAGAAACTCAAACAATTGAAATGGCTCAATATGTATAACAGGCGACCTCATCATGTGGCGTGTATGTTCCACAATATTCTCAAAAGTAGGACATCACCCTACCTTCATAAAAAACTGAAATTAAGGACAGACGTCCATAATTTGAACATTTGCCGTCAAACACTGCTTACTGTTCCTAAACACACTAAAGAAATATATAGACGTACTTTCTCCTACAATGTCGCAATTTGTATTAGTAATATTTTCAAATTGGACAGTACATTTCTAGAATTACCTCAAGAACAGTCCGTTTCAAATTCAAACAATATTTACTTAATGCCCAGTGAACTCATGACTAGATTATAAATAATGCTCTTTCTCTTTCTTTTCTCTCCCTTCTTGCTTTTTTTCCTATTCTTGTGTTCTCTTTTAGTTTTATATATCCTTTGAATCAACTATAAACCTTTCCAATGAGTCATTACGCTGTTGAAACATATTTCTTTATCTCTATTAGCCTTGAGGACATCTTCAGATCCATTTTTCCCAATGCAGACCTGTATTTCTCATGACAATTTTCAGCAGTCCTTTCATTCGTGTATCAACACAATGAATTTAGATTCAGGTATTTCCGACGTTTTTCATCATTTTGTATGTTATAAAATATTGCCTTGATCCCTTCAGAATATGATCAAGATAGGTTTCACATACGTAGATGCAGGAATAAAAATGATACGTGAAGTTGTTAAAAAAAACAAATTGGTATTCGGAAGAATAAAGTTGATGAAGTAAACGAAACATTGATTTCGAAATTTGGAAACATTTTGTGAGTCTTTGGAAGGGACAATGACAAAGTATTTTGTAACGAAGCATTTTTTCCAAGCTCTTTTACCAAGAACGGCTAACCAAAAGTTTGAAGTAACTTTGGTACGTCCCCGTCTATTTGGGGTTTGATATTAATTATGGTCTGGCACCAAAATAATGCCCGGTTGGAAAATAAGTGTAAATAGACAAAGCTACTGGAACGATCACAAAACCGAGCAGAAAAAAGTGCTGATGCCTTTTTGCACCGTACAAAAAGACTAAAGGACTTTTCCAACTGTTTTTATAATGACGGTAGAAAAAGGTAAATTCATATTAGTAAAAACGCAGTATGGTTTTTCATAAGAGGACAAAATGATAAGCTACTTTTTGGTCCAATTCTTATGTGAATCAGACAATAGAATAACAAATGAAAATCCACAAAAAAACGATGATAGTTTTATTCTTTGTTTATGTTTTAAATTATCTGAGACATGTATTTTAATCATTCCATTTTTGTCACTTGTAACCTGCATTTTGAATTTTCATTAAAAGCGTCGAGTAAAGTAAATCTTCAATTGTGCCAAAAAGGTGAACGTTGAAAAAGAGTTATTCAACACAAAATTGGTTTCAAACAACGAGTAGTGCTTTCCGAACCAAAGGCTGCGAAGGCACTATCGTAACTGGCGCAGTCAGAGACGGATTTTGGAAAACCCAAATTCAAAAACCACTACCCGCAACAGGGTGAGAATCTGAATATCCAGAAACAGGAATGAATCAGAGGACCACTGACAACCATTCGAAGGACAGTACATCCCAAGATTAGTTTAGGATTAAGAAAAAAAAAAGAAACAGGGTGAGAATCTGAATATTCAGCAACAGGAACGAATCAGAGGAACATTGACAACCATCCGAAGGACAGCATCCCCAAGATTGGTTTAGAATCAAGAAGAAACAAGAAAACTTAGCCGTAAGTCACTATCATTCCAACAACCATTTCCCTTCCCTACACTAAGAAATATTTTCTCTTGTAAATATTAATTTAAAATTTTTATGTTTAACGCATTTAGGAATATTTCACAAATAAATCGTGAATTACGTCAACAAAGAGCTATTTTAGGAGAACAAAATTATAACTCAATTTCCGAAAGTGAAGAAAAATTCGATCTCGATTAACTTTTTTCAAATTTGAATTTAAATAACACAGATTTAAATACGGCAGTTGAAATCCATTACCAACAACTAAGACTCTTTTTGGATATTATACCAAATTTTTCTTGTGATCCTTGTGAATTTAATAATTTTTGTGCTGCTTGTGATGAGACTTCTTTACAATATAATGCACAACCTGAATTTATCATAAAATTTATTCTTAGAGGAATAATAAGTAAATTGGAAGGAAAAGTCTTGACTTTGATTTCAAGTAGAAATGAACGGATTACATGGGCACAGATAAAGGACTTATTAAAAATTTCATTTTCAGACCAAAGATCTTTCACTTGTCTTTTACAAAAACTTCATTCTTCAAAACCAAATATAAAAGAAAATTCCTTTAATTTTGGTATATTAGAAGTTTAATTTTTTCATTATCAATAATGATAATTCACTTACAGTAGATGGAAAAATGGCTCAAATTGGAAATATAGAAATATTACTTTTGATAACATTTTTGAAATATTTACCTGCTATGATTCAGACAGCAGTTAGATTGAAAAACCCCAACAATTTGGAAGAAACCTTGAATTTTGTTATTGAAGAAGAACATTTCTTAAGCTTAGTAAACGATGAAAAAAGAAATCAATTTCAGTCAGTTCCCCAACCAAGTTATAAAATACCATTGCCTGCTCAAAAACCACAGAATTATATAGCACAATATAATTTTATGAATCAACAAAGAAATTCAAATTTCCCTCAACCAAGTTTCAACCAAAATAGAAATTTTTCTAATCAAAATTATCCAAATCAGAATTTTTCGAATCATAACCGTTTTCCCAATCAAAATTTCTCAAACCAGAATCGTAATTTTCCTAGTCAACCAATACAAATACAAACAAGACAAATGCCCCAAAGGTTTTTCACCAATCAACAGGTTTTCGGAAAACCGAATAATCCAAATGTTTGGAAACCCAAGAATCAAACACCTCAAAGTAAACCAATATCAATGTCTACAGTAACTAGAAATGTTGACACTCCTTTGTACCCACAGCAAAGACAGTTTTTCCAACTTTTATTTCTGAAGAAATTCAACAAATAAATTAACCTCAAAATAAAAATGAAAATAATTTTGAACCTCATTATCAAAATTAAAATTATTTCGAAGATTCATATGAACAGACAGACCCATTGCACCTTATTAATGAAGATTATCAATATCTATTTGAAGATCCACAAAATAATAAAACAGATCAATTTGACAAACACAGTCATGAAAGCGAAACCCAAAATTTCGAAATCCCAGATTAAAATTTTTCTGCATTAGCCTCTGGAATGGAAAAAACTTAGAAAAGTATGACACAGATCAAAGAAAATTACCTTTTATTACAAATTCAATTCCAAATTCTTCTACATATGAAGAATATAATTTTTTGAAAATAAAATCCGACAAAAATAGTTGAAGAAAATAATATTTCTGAAATTGTTGGTGATACGGACAAACCATTAGAACCAATTAGAAATTTCAAAAATATTCAAACCAATAATGAGTATAAAAATTATGAAATTGAACATTGTTTCTCACACCCAGCCTTTAGAAAAGAATTCGTAACGCAGAATTTTGGTAAATCCAAAATTATGTTATTGCGCGAATACAGTAGACCACCTGAAATAAAAACTTTACATCACAAATCAAGTAGACCACCTGAAAATGAAATCTTAGGTCGCATTTCAGGTAGACCTCCTGAAAATGGAATATCTGGTCGCATTCCAGGTAGACCTCCTGAAAATAAAATATTAGGTCGCATTCCAGGGAGACCTCCTGAATAATAAATGAATATAACCAAACATATATGATATATATGAAAAATATATTTCCAAGGTATATTTCCAAATGAGAAATAAAAAAAACACTTGTTAAACTTTTATGAAAAAAATCCGACTTCTTTTAAAATGTCTACGATATCTAATTTTGAAAGAATACAGCTCACTGAACTTTGTGTTTTGTAGAAACTACATTCCTATTATTCACATTTTCCGAATTAACAACATAAAAACTATTTTTTTTAAATAACTCAAGATAAAATATTAAGAATAAATTCAAAAATACTTATATACTTATATGTTCAAATATACCTAAAGATATAGAAAAAGAAAATGAACAAATCAACAAAATTAATTATCATATTTACAAATTTATTCAGTATGGAATCACAACTCTACAATTACTTAAAATAAATCATTATTGATTAGGCCAACAATATGGATAGAGATGTGAAAAAAAATAAAAAAAAATTATATAAAAAATTGTAATATTTGCCAGAAATCTAAGTATGAACGACAACCTAATGAATTTGAGTTTCAACCCATTCCTATAGAAACCAAACCTTTTGAAAGAATTCACATAGATGCTCTTTCTATTTCGAAAGAAAAATTCTCAACAGTGATTGATACATTTTCAAAATTTGCACAAGCATACCCTATACCAGGAATGAACAGAATCAATATACTCGACGGACTTTTAACTTTTATTTCACACTATGGAATACCACACACACTAGTATGTGATGGAGGATCTGAATTTGATAATCAGAACTTAAAAGAATTTTGTAAATTACATAAAATAAATATTCATTTTACCACACCCAAAAATCCAAATTCGAATAGTTATATTGAAAGGTTCTACCCAACCATAATTGAACACGTTAGAACTCGGACAAGACAAAATCCATCTCAATCTCTACAAAATTGAATGAAATACTCAATATTACATTATAATAATTGTATTCATTCTTCTACTGGATACACACCATTTGAAATAATTTATGGACATCTCTCTCCAAAAGATCCATTTGACATATCTGAAAGACTATATATCAAGATGTTCAAAACAGAGAAACATGAATAAAAATTTGAACAAATCAATGAAGAAATAAATAGAAAAACTAGAGAAGTTGAGAAAATCAATAAAAACCGACACGAACCCCCCATTTTAACAACAAATGATACAGCTTATCACAAGGAATAAACTCGTGACAAATTGGCTCCTCGTTTCACTAATATTCAACCTGTGGCCCAAACACAAAATAAAATCAGGACTGAAACTCCAGAATATTCCAAACATAATATAAAGAAACGTAAAAAATATTAATTTAATTTTTTTGTATTTTTCAGATGAAATTATCTCTCCCACTTCCATCCCTTCTATTATTAATGAATCCAATAAATGGATCCATAAACAAGTTAACCAATCCTATAGTGCCTATAGAAATGAAACTAACTAGAATAATATTAGAAATAAATTAGCTGATATTAGAAATAAATTACAATTTCAAATTGAGTTTCTCAGTAAGAAAAATGCACTGAGCACTCAATCAAATTAACTCATTCAACAGGCACAAACATTGTTGTTACAAGTTGACCATTTATTACAAATTATACAACCACATGTCAACCAAAAAGAGGACTTAAAAACGTAGGTGGAAAAAATACATAAATGGTTTTTTGGTATTTGAATGAAGACGGTGAAATAATTTCAATGCTCCAATATTTGGATAAAAATGACTCAATTAATTCGAGATGAACTGAATAAATAACTTTCTTTAGCAAAAGAAATGATGCTAGAAACAAATAAAACCCTTTACCAAATTGAATTCAACTGATAAAAACATTTCAAAATCAAGTTAATGAAATCAATGCTTTACATCTGACTCTCTAATAACTTTTTAAAGTCAACTAGACCAAATTATTAATGCTATTACTTTTGCAAATATTAATAAGGTTCTCTCTACTTTTCTCTCTATGATTAATTCACATTCAATTATCAACAAAATGAATATTCTTTATTCTCAAAATCAGTTCGTCAGGTTTAAAAATCAATATTATGATTATAATTACTTAGGAATACAAACAGTATTTACTGAAGAGAAAATAATTTTTCTTATCCATATTCCAATATTGAAACCTATTTTATAAAACCTATTTTATTCACCCCATCCCTTTTCAAAAACAAAATTGTATTACCCTCAAACCTTACCTAATCCTCAATGAGAGTGAAGAACTTTCCCAGTATAAAAGAAGAACCCTGTGAAAACGAGAAAAAACCTTCTACTGAAAGAACAACCTACAAAAGGAGAACATTGCGTTTTTAACATCATTATCAAGAATGAACATAATTGTTCTTTTATGAGTGACTTTGAAAAATATTGGAAAAACCAATTGACCCCAGAAACAATCCTGTTTTCTCCCAAACCAACTTTTTTCATCATTTTGGGGAGCTGAAAAAAAGGGAAAACCCCTGGGATAAAGTCCTGAAGTTATACTTTCCCCATACCTGAAAAATGTTTTTTTTTATCATCAATGGCGGAAAAATTCCAACTGCCGGAATTATCACCAACAAAATTATCAATTGCCCTCTTTGACTTTTCTCAATTACTTTGATATCACCCCAATTTCTAAAAAGATGAACCTAGATGAAATCAAACATCTTACCTCAATAATACAACCCACCATTTTTTCCCAACTTCCTAATGGGGCCACAGTTAGCTCTTTACCTGTATGGATTATTATCCTCATTTGCATTCTTTTATGCATTTTTTCCTTTGGGTAGCTTTTTTAACTTGCTACCATAAAAGGGGTATTACCTTTCCCAAAGCGATGCGCCAATCCATATGGAGGGACAGAAACCTGTCCATCAGACCTACAACTTCATCTTAAGGGAGGGAGGAGTTACGTTCCTGAGTCCGGGCCCGCCACCCAGTTCCCGAGTCGGCCCCGCCGCCTGGGCTTCATGGGGACTGGAGAAATGCAAAAAAGCTCCTAACGAGATTTATCTTTTGCAGAATAAGCTCACACCGAGAATTATCTTGTGAACCGGAAATCCACGAAAGAACTATAAAAAGTTTTATTCTTTGTTTATTTTATAAATTATCTGAGACATGTATTTTGATCATTTTCCCTTTTTTGGCCGGTAAACCCCCCAAAAAATTTTATTGAAAGCATCAGGGAAAAGTAAATCTTTTTGTGCGAAAAAGGTGAACGTTGAAAAGAGTTATTTAACACAAAATTGGTTTCAAACAACAGTAGTGCTTTCAGACAAATGCGAAGGCACTATCGTAACTTTCAACCGAAATCGACGAGTTCATCCAGTTAAGTATTCGGAACCCGGGGAAATTTACTTAAAAAACACAAGTTTTGGGGGAAAAAGAAAACCGCGGTATCTCTATGTGAACTGATTTATTTTTATCATTCAAAATTGGGAAAACACCTGTTTTCTTAAAAGTAACATTCAAAGTTTATTCATTCTGCGCTTTTCAAAAAATAGATTTAATTCATCTCAAAATAGCATTATTGTTCTATAACTCCTCCATCTCTAGAGAAAATCGTGGGGTGAGCACAGGATTTTGGATCATCGAAGGTTCCTTTAAAGTTCAATGGTTCCTCCCATGATTTTCCCAAAGTACACATGATCAGGCATATAGTACGGATACGATAATTAATATATAGATTATCACAGTCCCAAAAACTTATTCTATGAGTAAGTACTGGAAAATCTGAAATAGAGTAAACTTTTTGGTTCTGTATTTCTAAAGCACTTTGAACATTTTTAGATCGTCTAGATTTAGAATCAATTTTTGAAGGTTTAACTTAATTTAAGGGTCAATATTTGGGTATTTTTTTTTTTTTTTGAATTCGGAAGTTCAAAGAAATTTTAATCTTTCTTTAAGTCATGATTTAAATTTTTAAAGATGTCTTCAATTATCACTTCACATTTTGAATGGGTTCTAAAACAATTGTCCCGTGGTAAAATATTGTCTTCATTGTACCAATTTTTTTGGATTGCCACAATATTTTTGGTTTTTGAAATATAATTATTTTTTTTAAATTGTTTATTTGACGTTTTTTTATCTTATTTTCTGCTGACAATTCGTAATGTTCACAGTTTCAACAGTTGAATTTCCTTGTTCTGTAGTTTCATGGGATTGGTCTCATGATATATTCTTCAGAGTAATCTCTTAACATTTCGTTTCGAAACATATTATTTTCTTCTTGGATAAGGTATTTTTGATTGGGGTGGGGAAAGATTTTGGGAAAGGTTTTTTGTAGGTATTATAAGAATATGGTGGATATATCTCATTTCCACAATTGTTATTTCCATTTTTTCTTTACTATAATTTTTTTAAATTTTCCCTTATTTTTTTTTAAAAGAAAAATTTTTTTTTTTCAA
>JAFIRS010006808.1:0-31680 GCA_018342105.1 Gonioctena quinquepunctata | reverse complement strand
TTAGTAATAGTTTGTTATGATATAGCTAATTTTTCACATTGAGGATGACATTTCCAGTTTTAGTTTTGACTTGGTTCCAAGTTGAAGCATCAAATATAAGAATGGTATCGTCGGCATAGGATATTATAGTTCCACCAACAGAAGACTCCAACATTGAGTTGATATATGTAATAAATATAATTGGGCCTAGAACGGTTCCTTGGGAAACTCGAATTTGGGTAGCTTCGTGATCACTAATTTCATTTCTTATTTTTACCTGTTGCTGCCTATCAGTCAATTAACTTTCAAATATCTTCAACACAATACCACGAATGCAGCTGCAGTCCAAAGTGTTTTGAATAAGATTGAAAAGGAATATAACATGTGACCTATTTCGACGAGATTCAAGTGAATCAACTGAAAATCAAGAAATGAGTTTTTCATGTGGATAACCTACGTCTGGGTAGTTGCCATCAAGTTTTAAACATAGATACTTCCTAAATTAGATTTATATATATATATATATATACATATACATATAGGGTGTTACTGAATAAGTGCGACAAACTTCAGGGGGTGATTCTGCATGAAAAAATAATGACACTTTTGTCGGCAAATGCTTCGTATTCCGTGATTCGGGGTGTTAAAGTTTTTCTTAAAAACTGACTATTTATTTATTGCTCTGAAACCGGTCGAGATATGCAAACGTTGAATATGAAACGGATACAATTGCTGTTCTTTAAGAATTTTAAATACAGTAAAGTTGCTTACATTCAGTATGTTGGCAATTTTTCGAGTACTTGTTTCAGGTGAATCCGCAATTAACTTGAAAACAGCTTCTTCTAGTTGCACAGTTTGTACTTCTCGAGGGCACCCGCAGTCAGCCGTTTGTTTCTTAAATGTACTATTTTCGCGCAAACGTTGGTGAAGACGAGCAAATATTGTGTGATGGGGTACCCTACGTCCTGGATACAACTCAGCATACAATCGTCGAGCTTGCCGACCATTTCCATTACTTCAACCATAGACAAAATGCATGTCTGACAATTCCGCATTTGTATAATTTTCCATTCTTTTCGATAAAAGAAAAATTAATTACTTATCATTAATGTTATGCCAAACTAAAAGCTTAAAAATGAAGAAACGCTAATTTGACATTTCGTTGAAATATTCGTATTTAACAGAATGTTGACAGTAGCCTACTAGCATTGCTACTAGATAATGTATTGAAGTAATGACAAATACGCGTTAAGATGTTTAATTTTTTTGCATAAAAACGTCGCCCCATACAAAAAAACGGCAGGGGAGATTTTTGTCACAAATTGAACGAGGAATTTTAATTTGAAATATCTCAGTAATGTACCATTTTTTTCTTTGAAAAAATTGAGATCATTATCCGTATGCGTGCCAATAATGAACATAAAATTCTCAATTGCATGTCAAAAAATGCGCAATAACTACCTCTTAAAACTCACCAAATTTCATTTCAGAAAAACGAAGCATTTGCGGACAAAAGTTATATGGCAAACTGTCATTATTTTTTCATGCAGAATCACCCCCTGAAGTTTGTCGCACTTATATATATAATCTGAATTTGATCTACCAAAAGTGAAATATAATTGCAGAAGAGTTTTCTCATTCCTTCCAAAATCTTTTGACACCCTGAATATGAATCCTAAAGATATATAGGTTTTTTTTGGTGACTAGCTCGGTATGTTTTGCAAAGAGAGTTTTTTGCGGAATGTTACTCCTAAATCTTGGAAGGTTTCGGGTCGTTTCAATATGACATTGTCCAGTTTATAATTGTAAAGAATTTGATTCAGCTTGGCAGTAAAGAACATAACCTGGCATTTAGAAACATTTAGGAATAAGCTATTCTCAAGGCACCAGACATTGAGGCATTCTAGATTATCTTGGAGAAGAGTACAGTCTTGTATGGTGATAACTTTATGGTATATCTTAAGATCATCGGCAAACAGTAAGTGACCGACCAAAAGAGTAGCTGCAATGTCATTATTAACATATGAAAAATAGTGGCCCGAGGTTAGACCCTTGGGGGACACCTGATGTAGGAAGAACTTCAATAGACTTTTGACCAAGGAAACTGACATACTGCTTACCATTATGAAGGTAGGATTGAAATAGAGATGTAAGTGAAAAATTCGACACTTTGTGAAGTTTTCCATGATCCTATCGAAGGACTTTGAGAAATCCATATAAATTATATCACCTTGGGAGCTTTCATATCAATAGTATCAGATAATTGCTCTGTGATACAAACTAAATTTGTTATCGTTGACCTTCCTTTGATTTTTTACAAGTGAATAAGTCATAAAGTAGGATCTCAAAGGTTCTCGAGAAATTATTTATAATTACTATAGGGCGGTAGTTGCAAATGCCTGTTTTAGCCCCCTTCTTGTAGACCGGTATTATTTTAGATTCTTTCCATAGTCTTGGAAATGTATTAGTTGAAAGATATAAATTGAATAATTTACGAAGGGGGTTCACGAAGGCAGCTACCTGCCCAATCTTGCAAAACAAAGGAGGGTATATGTCAGGTCCACTAGTTAATTTGGGTTAAATTTTTTTTAATGAGACTAATACTTGCTCTTCAGTCGCTTCAGTTATTACCAAGGAAGGATTAATATTGAATGAGCCAGGAAAAGTTATATCTTTGGGAGTTACGACTCAGATAAGGTTTTTTGGTTAACCTTTTCACTGCGGATAGCATTTTATGCAATTTCGTCTCCAATACGGCTGTTGGGAGCTGGGGCTGATGAACACGGTTACCGCAGTTAGGTGAAGGAATAATCTCGCGTACTTATAAGGTTCCCGTAGTGAAACGATATATTTATCCAGAGCCATACTTACAATTATCTAGGAGCGACTATAATCTTGACTGGCTGCTATTTTCGCCATGAATAAGTGGAAAATAACTAACTATACTTAATTTGAAAATAAAGAAACAGTAGATTCCACGAAATTTTTAGAGATCGAAACAACCTTTTGTCAATATGACCACTATATTCATTTCCATACTTCACCAACCTGTTAACTGTTCACTTTGTCATAAAAGGCACTGTAAGCAATATTTGTGTCTGAATATTGATCCAAAAAAGACCAGTCGCATTCAAGGAAGTCCTTATAAAGATTTGAAAAGTTAGCTTTCCTGAAATTGTGAACTGAGATATGGAAAGCTTCATTTCGATTTTTCTTTAGATTATTTGTCAAATTGCAGGAAATATTGATATGTGGATGATGAGATGATCTCCAATAATCAGAACTTCTAGAGTGAAACAAATATTCTAGTGAAGAAAAGGCTTCAAATACTAAATTGTAATATTCAGTTGAATTATTTGGCGGAATATAGATAACAAATACGTATATGTGGTGGTGATAATAGAATTCACACCAAGATTTCTTTATCTAGAACACTTGATCATGGCCATGTCTCAGTGAGTGCTACCAGGTCATAGCAGCAAGTATCCAGGTTATCATATAGTTCATGTAGTATAGTATTCAGACCTCTAACATTTTGATAGTTTATGGAGATTTCATTACCTTTGATAGACTTTGTAGACTGATTTGTCAAAAAAATGGATTCGTTATTAGGTAACATGTCTGAGCACATTTGAGTATGACTGGCAATTTTGATGGTCCCACGCCCCATGATCAACCGTAAAGTTAGATTTTTTGGATTCATTAAGTTTGAGACATTTTTGGTGCATTTTAGAATATCAGAATCACATACATTCTTTTCATGTTGCCCCCCACAGTTCCGACATGATAAGGTAAGTTTACAGGTAGTTTTAGAATGATTGAAACCATTGTATCTAAAACATCGTGAGATTTCAATGGCGCCATATACCTTGCAAAGGACTAGAACGATTAATAAGTAATCATTATAGAGCATATTAGATTAAGATGACGAATTCAGCTGAAGAGAGACCTGATAAAAAAATTTATTAGATTTTGTTGGACCGAATTTAACTATTTTACAATTTGAATTAGAGCCTATGATATCATTTTGTTTCAGTACGAGTTTCAAAAGGGTATCATTATCAAAGTTTCCTGAAATTCCAACAATACGAAAATGGGAGTGTAATCCTCTTGATTCCTATCATAGGCTGCCGAGAAGTTATCTTGAGCCTTTTCTCTGAAGATATAAGTTTCCTCCTGAGTTTCAGAGCTACCGTCCCTGATATGTTTAATTTTGCTAATGCTGAAGTTTGAATCCGTCATATTTAAATTATGATTTAGTTTGATTGTTTTCTTGAGACACTTTGGGTTTAACAAGGATTGCAGTGTGTGAGTTATTGCTAAGTACAGATGAGTAGGATGTTTTCATATTTGGTTTTGAGGTTATTTTCACATATTTGATATTATCCTCAGATTTTTTCTGATTTCGATATCCAGAGTCGAAAGATTTTCATCTGCTTCTTTCAAGATATCAGAAAAGAGGTTTTTTAGCTCACCAATAAATTGACTCACTGACTGAAAAAAAATTCTTGAAGTCTTTCTTCATTAAAGAGGTCATTAAATTTCTCACAGTTTTTGCATTTCCAAAAAACGCCAGGTGTCTTTTTCATCTATGCGAATATTTCCACCCATTCCGAATAGAATTTGTTCTTGCAAAAACCACTACAAGAAATCGGGTTTTTTCTAGTAACTTTTTTAGAACACCCACCACAAGACATTTTAAATGCAGAAAAGTGTTTTTGTAGCAAAGCCACTTGGATAATCTTTTCATATTATTGTACAGGCCGTTTTCTTCTGAAGATTTTAAAGTAAGTTTGAAAGCAAAATTGTGTAAATAAACCAAGTAAAACCACTCATAACTTAGGTGCAGATTTTCCAAGACAACCAGTTTCTGTCTTAGGGTGCTTACTAAGCAAGCTGATGACTGGCGCCATAGATAAAGTTATGCATAAAAAAACTGAGTAAAATATACTAACTTTTGATATGAGGCAACCATCTGATCAAGTACATACGAAGAGTCCAAAGAGTGCTTGGTTATCTCTGAGGGTGTAGATCCAGGAGGATAACTTCTTTCAGGAAAAGTTGTTAACCTCAGTTCCGTACCTGCTACTGCCTTCAATTTTGGTAAAAAACTATCTTCAAAATCATCAGACATTCTCAATCTTTTGCTGTTTACACCACTGCTAGGCGAGGCTTCTTCATTTGGGTGTTGTGTTTTTGCTGTGCCTCTTGGTCGGTCTGCATCACTGCAAGACACTAGCTCCAATGCTGACTGGATGTAACCAGAAAGTGGTGCCAGTTTTTCAATTAGACTGTCTGTGGAATGAACAAAATTCTACATTCAAATTTTTTTTTTTCTAAGAGCCGAAATATATTTAATTGCTAATGTTCTGTACCATGAATATTTTGTATGTAACATGTGCTGAATATTGAATATGCTAAAACGATGCAATAATTGCTGTGGAGTAAGTAGATATATATATATATATATATATATATATATATATAAAGGAAAGTACCTTACAATCTCTTTTTACCATGGATATGCTATGCAAAAATATATAAGAAAATATATCAGATGACCACTTTACAATAAACTTCTATTTGAAAATACAATGATAAAAGTTTTGACCTTTTTATTTTTTTAGACATTGATTTTTTTTGGGTTTTAATGACATTAATATTATATATGATTTTCTGGAAAATTGAATTATATTGTTTTGCATTTTGAAAAAATTCATTGAAGGTAAATAAAAACAATGTTTGAGATACATCAGATATTATCAATAATCAACTAATAAGTCAAGATTTTTTAGGTAAAGCTGAAATCTGAATATTACGTTTATTTAGTGAACGATATGTTGACTAATTTTGAAAACTTAGTCTGTAACATGAGCATAAAAGGTTCATTTTCAAGTCTCAGAAAATCTTGGGTCTTATAGTGAAGAGAAAGGTGAACGCTTCAATCAAGACTTGAAAAATTGGATTTTATTAAAAAATTAAATATTTTCTCAGGTAGGATATTTAATGAGAGATTGATGATAAACTCTGGGTAATGCAATACCGCTAGACATAGTTACATTACGTTTCGACTTTAAATTCATCATCAGGACTCAAAGTAGTTCTTTACATGTTAAAAATAAAAAGAACTACTTTCGAGTCCCGAAGATGAATGAATTTGAATTCCAAACGTAGGAAAAAAACAGTGATTTTTTCCTCGACTTTTTATTGGTCCCAATCACAACTAACTTTCGAAATAAATGCTTATAGGCCAGTAGAGATAAACATAATTTTCCCAAAATTTAGTAATAATTCCAAAAGTTTCAAAACTTCAGTAGAGTGAAGAGGACTTTCATATGATATGTAGTCTGATTTTGCAACCCTTATTCCTGAACGGAAGATGTTGAAAAGGTTTAATTTTCACATTATTAGCGGAAAAATTCGCAAAAGTTCTGCAAACTTCCGGAGTTTTGAAAAATAGCAATTTACATCCTTTGATAAATTTGCCACCACTCATACAAAACGAAAATGTCTGTTAGTCCTAATTTTTCGATGAACATTCCAAATGTTCTGCAAACTCGAAAAAATAACTAAAATAATGTTCTTGACAAGAGTTTTGATTTGCAACCTCTTGCGTCAAACAGAAAATATATTTTCTCATTTAATTGATTTTTTTAATTGAAACAAGTATCGGAATTATTACAAAAGATTCAAATAATGGTTGCAAGTGGGGATGTCCTGACGTAGAATGTTTTCATTAATTTGCAACTTCGTCTGCAACACGGAAATGAGGGTAAAATCAAAAGAAAAATATTTTCGTATTTGTACTCTACCAGAAAAAGCAAAAGTTTTGCGAATCGGGCAGACAACCCATTTTACCAATTGGTGGCAGTTGATAATTTGCAAACTTTGTTACAATGCGGAACTTAGGAATTAAAAAAATATTCATTTTTGCAACACCTGTGTTATCTGAATAATAAATATTTTTATATATCTAATAAATGACATTCATTGTGTTACCAAGTTAACTATCGACCAAGAGGAAGCTCGTCACCAGTAGGTGAAATCATTCGATGTTGAAAGCTAACGTTTTCAATATGAATTCAAAACATCATATTACAATTAGGAATTTGCATAAAAAATACTCTTGAGTATGTTCAATGGAGGATCGAGAATCTCTCGACACGTTTTCATAATTTTCTTGATTCATAAGAAAATGGAGGAAATATTGAGATTCAAAAAACACTCGTACAGTTGTACATTGGCTTTGACACCATTCCGACAAATGTTTACATATATTTTACGTTTTTTTTTTAAAAGTTAATGTTCATCAATCAACCACTCAGATTACTGACCCTGAAGAAGTTTCAAAATTGAAACGATAGCTCGGTTCAACGTATTAAAGAGTTTTTCATAATTCAACACTTGTGCTGACTGAAGATCCCCGTTATTCCCCACTGTTTATATATATATATATATATATATATATATGTATATATATATATATATATCTATATATATCTATATATATATATATATATATATATATATATATATTACAAGTGAAGTATATTATTAGAAAGGAGAGTTACTTTAAGTCTCTTCACCAAGTTCAATATAAATTAAAACATTTGGACTACAAGCTGAAAACAAATACTTTTCTTGCAAATACCACGCAGAACATTATGAACGATATCCGCCTGAAAATCTATGCAAACTTCCATATCCAATGAAAATTGATTGCAAGTTTCTTTCTGATAAACTCGATTATGTTTAAATTGTGTCAGGTCCGCCTAACAATCCGTATCCCGGGTTCAGGCTTTTGGCCCTCATCAGTACGGAGTAGTCACCAGTCAGAAATCCGAAGATCTCTGGCTGAAGCAGGACCAAACATAAATGAAAACAGAACCAAGTCTAATCACCAAAGTAACTGTCTGTCACTAGGTACCGCCATTTCAAGATTACTTTGAAATGCAGACCTACTGATGATTAGACTTGGTTCTGTTTTCATTTGTGTTTGGTCCCGCTTCAGCCAGAGGTCTTCGGATTTCTGACTGGTGACTACTCCTTACTGATGAGGGCCAAAAGCCTGAAACCGGTTTATTAATATTGTCCATTTTAACATGGATTTTAATTTCGAAACAGATTTTGGCCAATAAAAATGCGTCAAAAATGTATTTTCATTTTTGTAAAAATATTGGAATATGTTAAAATATAGTTTGAAATGAATTCTTGTTTTTATTTTATTATTTATAACCAATTGTCATTTTGAAGTGACACTTGTCAGTTCAAAGTGGCAATTCCAAATATTTTTGTAAGTGACAATTGTCAGTTCAAAGTGACAATTGTCACTTCAAATTGACAATTGTCAGTTCAAAGTGACAATTGTCACTTCAAAGTGACAATTGTCAGTTCAAAGAGGCAATTCCAAATGTTTTTAAAAATATTTTGGTTGGCCCTTCTATGGCTTTATATATTTTAGTGGATAGTATCCCAAATATTACAGACTTTTTGATATTTTGGTTGAAAGGAGTTTTAGGTAATTTGGTTCACATTAAAGAATGAAATAAAAATGTAAATGAAACTAATAAAAAAGGATTTTGGTAAATTAGTCTTTTATAAACACATTTTGTAGAAATCAATTACCTGAAACATAAGAGATCAAGCTCAACCATTTATCTCTAATTGTATATGGGTATGGGCCTAAAAAGCCATCGAGTGCCATGATATTGTCCTTCAATTTAACTACTTCTTCTTCAGCTACAGTTTCCGAACTGATGCACTCTTTAGCATTATCCCATTTTTTGACCAACACTTCAGACTTCCTGAAATTTTTGAAAAAACCAGTTCTTGGAGCAGTGTCTCCTGTATTAGAAACCGCACTATAAAATATGAAATGTATTCCAGGAGGAATCATTTTAACACCTCTGAACTTTTCCCCTGTGTTCCATGATTTCATGTCGATGCCAAATTCTGTTCCTTCTGGAACTCCAAGAAATATAAGGAAGGCTCCTTCTTCCAGAAGATTCCTTGCAGTTTGCTGATCCATTTTGTGTAAATGGAAAGTTTTCATACGAATGTGTATTTTGAAAAACCCATTGTTTACCTACGTTAACCTCAAATCTCAAATTAGGCAATCCATCGACCTGTCAAAACGAAAGCAATATGGCGGCTGTTGGCACACATTGCGATTCGTCATAAGCGACCATAGTGATAAAAGTGTTTATTTTGTGATTTTCTGTGCGAATTTGAATAGTTTTTTCAATTTTGGATTATAATTCGTGCTTCAACTGAAGAGAAATGCCCCTTATTTGCATTGTAGTTAACTGTGGGTCCCGTCACGACAGGGATAGAGTCGGGTTTCACTCGGTGTCTACAGTTTCAAATCATAAGTTTTTGACCAGTTAAAATGACTTATCGAGGAGGAGAAGAGCTCTATGGTTAGCTGCAATCAACCTAGATCTTACGGATTCGAAAATCAAGTATCAGAGAGGCTGCAGCAGACATACCCTGTGTGCACATTCGTGATATCCTTCATTCGGTCATGGATACCTATAACTTCAGACTTTTGTGATTTGATTTGTTCCTACGATTACTTGTATGATTTTGTCTACTTGTATATCTCCGAACTAGTGTACATTAGGAGGTCCCATTTCAATAAATATATATATATATATATATATATATATATATATATATATAGATAATTGATATATAGATAATTGATATATTTTCTACTTCAAAAGTTGAGAAAACTCCAAATGAATGTTCATATATTACCTATTTCCTCAAAAAACATTCTTATTGAATTACTGGAATACAAATTTTCTTTAGGATTCTGGTGACTCAATAAATAAAAATATTTAGAAATATGTCTGTCAATCTCAACCTTCCCTTTTTAGATATTTCAGGCAATTATCGAAAGCCTCGATCAAGTCTTGTGAAGAGTGTTGTATTTGATTACTCTCGTTTCGGACGTCCATCGTTTTAATGTATTTGAAAAGGTTTTCACGATGTTTTGAATGTGAATACTGTATTCAGACGATTGCAGATACAAACATTCAAAACATCGTGAAAACCTTTTCAAGAACATTAAGACGATGGACGTCCAAAACGAGAGTAATCGAGTTACCACATCGTCTACAACCTTCAAAGGGTATTGTAATTTATTAACAGTAAAAATTGGATATATCGTGATATTTATCGAAATTGTACCATATACAAATATCAATATTGTGTCATTTTTTTATAATTGGTATTAAATTAAGAGTAATCAACTAAATCAGTAAAACAACAAATAAACAAACATTTATTTATATATATATACATATATATATATATATATATATAAACAGTATCAAATTATAGATAGCGACACCTATAATTATATTTCCGTACGTACCGATTGGTAATAACCTACGAGATATCTGATACGAATTTGAAAGAGACCACAAGCCGTCCTGATGATTGGGAAACCATGAAACAGGCTGTAGACGGATGGTGATCTCCTTTGGATTCGTAACAGATTTCTCATATTCTCGTTATATATATATATATATATATATATATATATATATATATATATTCATTTGAAACATTCAATATTTTAAAACAACTGAGCAAGAGGCAAGTCGACCAATAAATTTTTTGACTGGATGGCATTGGCCACACAGCTTCCAAATCTGTGCGTGACATTGCCTCTAATATAGCACCAATATGACCACCCACTGTTTCCGACATACAAGTACAGTGAGCAGTACAAATGTTTTCATCCTTTTCAATTATGTACCAAACATCTGAAGGTTTTTAATTTGCCTTTTGTGAATACTTGACCTGAAAAAAAGTTACGTTGATTAGAAAGAACTATTATGAAAGTTGAGAAGTAATATTCTTGAATATCAGATCAATGTCTCTTATAATGAACAAATGTGGCAATAAACATAATAGATCAGATCAGAAGTCATAAATTGCTTCTTATGTATTCTAATTTATAATAATTCACTTCGATGACTCAAGATTTGCAACTGTACATGTACCCATTAGAAAAAACCTGCTGCCTAGGAAAAAATATACTAGACTAACTAAAATATATTAATGATTCTGAATTTTTGTTCTAACCTTCACAAGGAAGCCAGATTCAAAGTATGTGGATTCTAAACTGTAGGAGCTTCATCTGCATTTGGGAAAGCTGAGTAAAAGCAAATACGAAATGATATCTATATTCGTAACAGGAGGAGCACCAACAATTGAACAATTCAGTTCAGAAATATTCAGTGTAAAAAGGATCTAAATCACTGATGATCAATCCTCAACTTCATTCTATACCTGTAACAAATACATTGATAAAAATGTAAACGAAGATGGGGATGTATTTTCAAGCATACCGTTCACCAAAGCCTCTGCTTTTCAACAATAGTGTCTTCAGGTAATCACTCTCCATCTGAATATTATTAATTAACAACACAAAAGCTCCGAAAATAACCAAAAATACACTTTTACAAGCCAAAGGTACACACTGACAATGATGTTCTTATGGCGATTATCAGTTTGTGTGCCAACAACCGCCATATTGGGTCACGTGGTATGGATTGCCTGATTAGATAATTTTCTTCTTTATTATTTGCTTCCTTGTGTTATGGCCATATATGTATTAAGTAGCAATATTGATACTAAAGACAGCAAATGTGAAGTCAAAACAAATGAAGCATGACCATCGCCAGAATCTTTCTAGACGGCAACGTTGAATTGATGCGCATGCGCGAAAATGGAGGCGTGACATATATTGGTTGATGTTTGGTTGCCATAACTACGCGCTGCCAATATGACAAGGAAAGACATATGTAACCCGACTTCACTCTCATTGCATTAGGCAATCCATACCACGTGACCCAATATGGCGGTTGTTGGCACACAAACTGATAATCGCCATAAGAATATCATTGTCAGTGTGCACTTTTGGCTTGTAAAAGGGTATTTTTGGTTATTTTCGGAGCTTTTGTGTTGTTAATCAATAATATTCAGATGGAGAGTGATTACCTGAAGACACTATTGTTGAAAAGCAGAGGCTTTGGTAGGTATGCTTAAAATACATCCCCATCTTCTGTTTACATTTTCATCAATGTATTTGTTACAGGTATAAAATGAAGTTGAGATTATCATGATTTAGATCCTTTACCTAATTGTTCAATGTTGGTGCTCCTCCTGTTACGAATATGGATATTATTTCGTATTTGCTTTCTACTCAGCTTTCCCAAATGCAGATGAAGCCCTATACAAGTTTAGAACCCATACATATTTTGAATCTGGCTTCGTTGTGAAGGTGCGAATAAAAATTCAGAATCATTCCTATATTTTAGTTAGTCTAATATGTTTTTTTCCTAGGCAGCAGGTTTTTGGAAATCTTGAGTTTTCGAAGTGAATTATTATAAATTAGGAATAATAATACCTAAGAAGCAATTTATAACTTCTGATCTGATCTATTATGATTATTGCCACATTTGTTTATTATAAGAGACATTGATTTGATATTTAAGAATATTACTTCTCAACTTTCATAATAGTTCTTTCTAATCGACATAACTTTTTGTCAGGTCAAGTATTCACAAAAGGCAAATTAAAAAACTTCAGATGTTTGGTACATAATTGAAAAGGATGAAAGCATTTGTACTGCTCACTGTATTTATGGCCGGAAACAGTGAAGTAGCTGGTCATATTGGTGCTATATTAGAGGCAATGTCACGCACAGATTTGGAAGCTGTGTGGCCAATGCCATCCAGTCAAAAAATTTATTGGACGACTTGCCTCTTGTTCAGTTTTTCTTTAAATAAAATGTTTCAAATGAATATATATAAATACATGTTTGTTTATTTGTTGTTTTACTGATTCAGTTGATTACTCTTAATTTAATACCAATTATAAAAAAATGACACAATATTGATAATTGTATATAGTACAATTTCGATAAATATCACGATATATCCAATTTTTACTGTTAATAAATTACAATACCCTTTGAAGGTTGTAGACGATGTGGTAACTTGTCTTGGACGTCTATCGTCTTAATGTTCTTGGAAAGGTTTTCACGATGTTTCGAATGTTTGTATCTGCAATCGTCTGAATACAGTATTCACATTCAAAACATCGTGTAAACCTTTCAAATCTTAAGACGATGGACGTCTGAAACGAAGTAATCAAATACAACACCTTCACAAGACTTGATCGAGGCTTTCGATAATTGCCTAAATATCTAAAAGGGAAGGTTGAGATTAAAAGACATATTTCTAAATATTTTTATTTATTGAGTCACAGCCAAAGAAATTTTATTCCAGTAATTCAATAACAATACCTATAAGAATGTTTTTGAGGAGGTAGGTACATATATATGAACATTCATTAGGAGTTCTCTACTTTTGAAGTGGAAAATATATCAATTATCTATATATATATATATATATATATATATATATATATATATATATGAACTTTATTTGAAATGGGACCTCCTAATGTACAATAGTTCAAAGATATACAAGTAGGCAAAATCATACAAGTAATCGTAGGAACAAATCACAAAAGTCTGAAGTTATAGGTAGGTATCCATGACGGAATGAAGGATGTTAGAGCTCATCCAGTATTGAAACGAGCACGTTGGCCTTTCCCCACCTAACAACCAATTTTTATCGAAGATACCCGAACCATTGTCTAACTATGGCTATTAATAGAAATTCCATAGGCGTACCAAATTATTTGGTATAGGCGATTCACGAGACGTAGAGAACTTACACTCCTATAACTTTCCTAACACTCCTATTTCTTTTTCCACTACTGAACAGTACTCATTACCACTGGGCATTTTGGCAAGGTAACGAGTAAACTATTGTAAAGTTAAATAAATAACTGCACTACCTATTTATTAATTAAACAAACCTAACCTTTCAAACGCTGCATGCCAAGACCCTGGTGAAGATTCGCCGTAGCACAGCAAATCGTGTCCACTCGTGTTTTCCCCCTCTCTACCTACCAAAAGGTCGTTTCAATACTGGATGAGCTCTATCACGAATGTTCACACAAGGTATGTCTGCTGCGGCCTCTCTGATACTTGATTTTCGAATCCGTAAGATCTAAGGAACAAATCAAATCACAAAAGTCTGAAGTTATAGGTAGGTATCCATGACGGATGTTATCACGAACGTGCACACAGGGTATGTCTGCTGCAGCCTCTCTGATACTTGATTTTCGAATCCGTAAGATCTTCTAGGTTGATTGCAGCTAACCATAGAGCTCTTCTTCTCCTCGATAAGTCATTTTAACTGGTCAAAAACTTTTGATTTGGAACTGTAGACACCGAGTGAAACCCGACTCTATCCCTGTCGTGACGGGACCCACAGTTAACTACAATGCAAATAAGGGGCATTTTTCTTCAGTTGAAGCACGAATTATAATCCTAAATTGAAAAAACTACTCAAATTCGCATAGAAAATCACAAAATAAACACTTTTACCACTATGGTCGCTTATGACGAATTGCAATGTGTGCCAACAGCCGCCATATTGCTTTCGTTTTGACAGGTCGATGGATTGCCTGGGCAGTTATCAATATTCGTAGTTAATAAATATATGGTTATGGTTCTGCTATTTAGAGACACTCTGCCAGTTTTTTGTGATTTTCCCAATCACCATTCTTGAGGCATTCTGGTTGTCTCACTCGAAGTGATACCATAAATGCCCGTGTTTTCTTTGTATAATTTTGTCCTGCTTGATGCTGTAACTTGGTATTTTTGGTCTAAAAATAACTCTAATTTTTCCAATTATAGGTGTCAACGGTAATGAATAGATTCAAAGGGGTTTATAAGACAGATAGCACAACAGAAGAAAATACTTTTCTCGCTCCGGGGCAACGGCGGAGCATTACAAAAAACCCGAAATGTTGCCTCGGTTTTAGAAGCATCCAGGTGATAGAAATAGTAGGGATCTGTTTCTATAACTTCGTTTTGTTATAATTTAAAAATTTAATTAGCAGTAGATTGATTTCGAACTCATGGTATATAGTATGCTTTGAATAGATAATGGCGTTAGTATTTTGAAATTCTTGGGACAAGTTCACATTAGGTATTTGGTTTATTGGACATTCTAGAATCATATGGTTGAGGTCTTCGACTTTTCCACATTCACAAAGTGGAGTTTTTTTGCATCCAATTCTATATATAGATGGGAGCCAGTTAGAAATGGATCTATTTTTTACCATGGTATAGTGGAAAATTTTCCTGTATATGTGAGTACCATTTTCCCTTGTCGTGGGTTGTTCTTTTCCAATGGTTGGAAAATCTAGTTTTAATCTGACTCAGAGTATATCTTCTTTACTGAGTTTAATTTTATGAGGAACATTTAAATTTCTACCGATCGAGACCAGTGTATCGGCTTATTAATTTCCCTCTATGTTGGTGTGTCTGGGTATGAGATGAATTTTAACTGATAAAAAATGTTTTCAATTGTCTTAATTTTACTAACCCTCTGACGTTTTCCTTGTAATTGTACTTATATAAATATTTCTTTTTATTTTGTACTTTTAAACGAGGAATGAATAAATATTATAATTATTATTATCCATGCTGAGTGATAGTCCATCCCGTTTTCATTGGATTGGAAAATCATTTGTAAGGTGGTAAGAGAAATGAAATCATTAGATGTTTGAATTTTGTTTTGCTTCAATTTATGAATGACATTGTGGGAGTCTGCATTTTTTTATGTTTTTTTGCAAAAAAGTTCAGATACCTGAATTAATTGCTGCGATTTCTGAATTGCAAATATTGAGTAAATCTAGTACCCGAGAGAAAAAGGCATAATTGATTTAAGGTATGTATACTCCAACCCCAGTTTTTTCTTTTTTGTTGCCGATGTTGTTTTTGGATGTGTCTGTATATACGAAAGTGTGTGAGTCTGAAAATTTCTGGGTAGCCTGTTTAAAGACAAGTTCGTCATACTGGTTTTGTTTTTTCATACTAAGATTGGAACAAGGCACCGACCATAGCTGTAAGTCATAGCCGAATTCAAAACATGGTAATTTTTCATTGTGATAAATATAATTTTTGTATGAGTTTATCATGTTGATTGCTTCTACTAGGTAAGGAGTAGCTCTCCAGTACCAGTACCCCGAGTTTAGTTGACAGTGTAGTTTCAGAGTTTTTAGGATGTTAATAAGTGGGTGATCGTCATATGAAAAACTTTGTCATTATAAATTTACATGCTAACCATTGTCTCCTGTGTTCAAGAGAAATGTCTGATGTTTCTGTTAATAGTGCATTGGTTGGGGTTGATCTCATGCATTCTGTAATCACCCTGATGTTCTCTGTCCAGTTTTTTTAGGTTTGAGGAATATTGATCCATAATGTAAATGGGATTTAACGAGTCCATTATAAGCCATTTGTAGGGTTGCAGGATCTGCCCACACCACACTCGGCAGAAATATCTTATAATTTTAGTTCCTTTGATCGCTTCAGAACGTAGAACCCAAGGTACTTAACATTATTTTTATACGGGATATTTTTGGTCCTTATAAAATAACGGTAAAGGGGGAATTGCGTTTCATGATCTGTTGTCTTTGGTGAGCAAAATGCTTTCGCTTTTTTTTGAAACTTATGTTTTTGCATACATATTGAGATTTTGACTCATATATATACTTTAAATATTCTTGCCCTTAACAAGAAGTGTGAGGTTAACCGCAGGCATAGTGATAGGTCATCCAAAATGTTAAGACATATATGTCGATATGTTTTCCTTGATGTATTGAACCTAACCGTGCTCCACACATGTGAAGGATTAGATTCCCTGTTTGAGGAGGAGCAAAAACTCATAAACTTTGATTTATTTTTTTGTTTCAGATATTTTCTGCTTACTGCAATTGCTTTCTTAGCAAGTAGCTGATTTTCGATTGTGGGATTGTTTTTGAATAAATTTATTGCGCCTTTGCATTCTTTGATTTTATTTGAGCACTCTGCGTCCCACCAGGGACATTCTACTTTTCTGGAGTAATTTATGTCACTATTTACTTTTTGTGATATTGCAATATCAGCAGCATTGTTGATCACACCAACCAATGCACCATAGTTCATGTTATCTAGGTTATCATGGCATGACACTATTATTTCCCTATGATATAATTCCCAATCTGCTTTATAGTACAATCGATTGACTATTATTATTATTATTATTTGTGTGTACGTGAAACCGGTATACCTCCATTGAGTTGGCAGACTGTAGGAAAATGATCGGTGTTGCCACAGTCTTTCAGTACCTCCAATGATGTTCGGTATGCCACTTGGCTAGGTCGAGACTCAGTTATTGCTCTGAGGGTCGAGAGGGCTGGGGTTTTCATTCGAATTCGATAAACGTGTTGGCGTTCCATCATTTAGATTGTGATTTGACATCATTTCGATTATCGTCTTCCCGTTTCTGTCACAGTGTGAGCTTCCCCATAAAGGGTGATGGGAGTTGAAATCTCCCATAAAGATCGAAGGGCCTTCAAGTAATTTCATAATTTGGTCAAAACAATTTATTCTGGGGTGTTGAATAAATATTCACAATGTTTATGTTATCATATTTCAGAATATAGCTGAAAATCTTTTTTTGATATCTCATAGTACTGAACCTGTCCTCCTAACAAGGGTTGCTATATCTCCGTCATGATCTTTATTTGTGTTGCCTAACATATATTGTCTATCCATGCGTATAATATTGTGGTTCTTAATAAAAAATGTATTGTTTGGTTTCAGAAAAGTTTCGTTTAGTAAAATCATATGTGGTTGTTCATCTCGAATTAAATTCATTGCTTCTATTAGAATTAATGCTTCTTATGTTCCATTGGATAATTTTGAAGTTTTTTGTAGCCATTGGTTTTTTTATTTATCTAATATAAGTATATAATAGTGGTTGATTGTACTAAATATGTTGAGTTTGAACCTACCCTATCAAGTCTAGAAAGCTGGTAGCTTGTGTTTATCAACTCTTCTGAGCTTCAACCTGAAATCTTCTGGAAATTGCATAAAGTTATTGTGAAATTCTTTTACGCTGTCCTCATTTAATCAGGAGGCAATATTGTTAGGCTGACTATATGGTTGCGATGCACTAATAGGCTTTGATAAAGGTGGTCCTCGTCTAGCTGTGGGAGTGTGAGGCTGTGAGAGGAAATTATAGATTGATCTAGGTTTGTCATTCGCCTGTTTAGATGTTGAGGGGGATAAAACCTGATTCTGACATTAATCTTTTCTTTGGGGTGGTTTTGGCAACCTCCCTATAAGACCTTTTGGCTCGTACTGTATGACTCTCGGCTACCCAGCGTCTTTGTTCAATACTAGTAGCATTGTTATTGATTGTCGGGATATTCCTTAATCTAGCGAAATCCTGGGGGCCCAATGTGATATAAGATTCAAAGTTTGATCTGGATTCGTCAGCTTCAAGTGCTTCATCGACTCCAGCATTATACATTTTCGGTACCAACTCTTTTGCATGTTTAATGTTTTCATATGCCATTATACGTTTGATCCATTTCATATAATCAATTGAACAAGCCAAACGCCAAAAGCAAACAAGAAGAAAATTCTAGGCCGACACTGTCTTTTTATGCCATTTTCTGTGGCTGTTTTCGTCGTGTCAAAGGTAAATGGTAAATACCACAAAAATATAACCTAAAATAAAATCTTGGGAGAATACTGATTCGTCAGTAACGGCGACACAAAGGAGCGAAAAGCCGAAGCTTCGATTCGAATAGATGAAGTAAGTAGTAATGAAGAAATCTATACTGTTTGTCGCTGTCTGCCGATTCATTGTGGAAATCTAAATCACACATATCTTTGACGATTTCGGAGCGTACTGAACATTGTCCGAATACATTTATCAGGAGAGTTGCTCTTTGCTGTTGCCATCTACTCAGCAATCATTCGAAACTAGTCGTGATCTAGGAAATCAATCAGGCCATATCTGTCGCACGTTTGATCCCACACACTTTCAGTTATGAGTGCATACACCAGGGTTTCTAGACATCTTAAGAGTGAGAATAAAGTGAAAATGATTCGACAGATTTACGAAAGTTTGAGAAAGAAATCTGAAGAATTATTTTCTACTTTATTGAACTCTCGTGTGGTATTCTATAGATTATATTTTGATGTTACGATCATAAACACATTTACTCGCACAATGATACAATGTACTAAACCGGTCAAATTAAAAATATACGTTGTCAGGCAAATAAAAACAAAAAATACCTCAAATTAATCACGCGGCAATTTTCTAGGTAGAATATTCCCCCCATGATAATGTTTTGATCAGCCAAAAAGTACATGAATGATTTGAATTGAAAGTTTGCATTAGTTTCTAGAACTGTTAAAAAATTATCTCATATATAATTTCAATTGTATCTCTGGGAAGGAAGATTGAGTTGAAATTATATTTAGAAAAATATTAATTTTTACAATGATTCTTCAGTTTTATCACAAACCGAATTCTTCTATTTGAAGAGTCAATACATTTCAGTTCGCATAAGTCTGTTGGAAAACATGGGGAGTTGTTTTTAGTTTTCCAACTTCCCATAATCTGAAAACTAACAAAGTTCCTAATGGAAAAATGTACAGAGAAAACAGGTCGTTTTTTACAGATTCGAAAACCCTATCAAAAAATACACATTGTATGCTTTTGTGGTTATATTATATTTCTGGACTATGCTAATACATTTAATTCATGTAATACTTACTTTATTTACTTATTCAGTGATATAAGAAATGTCTATTATATAATTGGTAATGTTCACTACACTTCAAATACTCATCACTTTCCACGTTTTTCTCAGTAAAAAAAAAACTTCAACCAACGCTTCACAGTGTTCCATGTCCATATGCCATACAGTCCAGTGTCGTTTTACTAGGTTAATCAGGTGTACCACACTGAATGGCCAAATTGTAACATGGCGGGTATTTTAAAATGAAAGCAGAAAATGAGTGGATGTGGATATGTCATTTGGATATTGGTTTTTATTATAATGAATAATATTAGTTTCATTTGCTTAAGGAAATATAAGATAGTTGTTTCTGTCCTGTGTAACATAGGTGGTATTGATGTAGAAAGGAAGAAATACAAAATGAAATAAATAGTTGAAAGGGAGGGGTCGCAAAATATTAATATTCTAAGATTTAATTCACATGAAATTTTTACTTTTTGCTGTGTGATATGATCAAGTTAATAAAAAAAATTGTCGGGGACCATTATGAAACTGGACAATAAATGTATATTCAATATCTGTGATGAACCTCTCAAGGCGAACTATGTTATGTCTAGAAAGAACATCCACACGTTAAAATTTTTTTGACGTCGCATTTTTCCCTCAGTAGGCATACAACGAAATGCCACGGAAGAACAAATACAATACTTTCAACATCCTTTGAAGTCCTCTTTGGCAAGTGCATATTGCGTCTCAAAAAAACTTCCTCATGTCAACATATTTAAAACATTCCAAAACCTTCCAGGGATGTTTGTGCTCGCTGGGTTACCTATGCTCAAGATTCAACAAACAGAGGCACTTGAGCGTTTATAGAGAGAAATTAAGAAGGAAAGAGAAGAAAAAAGAAAAAGAAAAGAAAAAAAAAGAAAGTGAAAGAGTGAACAAGATAAACAGTGTTTGATATATTTACATCGTGTTTTAGAAACTTAATAATACAGTTTTTTGTTGTTTTTTGAACCTGGTTAGGTTCTGAAGGAAAATATCAACATCAGAGTGACAGATAATATTTCACGAGTTCATACTCCTCATTCGAGGTGAGTTACCATCCAACACAGCACATGTACGTACAATGGATGAACAATGGACGTTGAATATGGAAGTTTAAGACATCCACCGGATGTCCAGAATTAGTCCAATGTACATTCAATGGACGGCCAGGACACCACTTTGGACGTACAATTGAAGCCCAGATAACGTCCAATGGATATACATTGTGCGTATTTTGGGCATCCATTGTATGTCCATATTTGGTAAAATGGATGTCCAGAACATATCCAAATAACAACCACTGTAGTCGTCCAATGTACATCCATTGTATATCCAAAATGAATCCAGAAGATACAGATTATACAAGGTGTTCTGTAAATAATGGACAATTCTTTGGAAACATATTGTAAAGGTAAAACTAACACAAGTTCTCTTACATATATTGTTCTTGTGGTGTGCCCCTTTTAGACATTATTTCTACTTAAATAGTGAATCACAAAGACTTCTCAATGAAGTTATCATAAAAATCTCGGTGATACAATATTCGAAAGGGAATAAGTACCAAGTGTTATTTATT
Source organism: Gonioctena quinquepunctata (assembly GCA_018342105.1). NCBI lineage: Eukaryota > Metazoa > Arthropoda > Insecta > Coleoptera > Chrysomelidae > Gonioctena > Gonioctena quinquepunctata. Next base: position 10,394 of record JAFIRS010006808.1, on the reverse strand, counting down.
TACCTATACCATATGTTAGCAAAAGTATTGCCCAATATATCAACACCCTGTATAAATTACATTTCATATCAGAAAGTTGACATTTGATTGTTAGAACAAAAAATTCCTTAGTGTTCTGGATCTCAATTGGAATGTTTACGAGCATGGAATATCAGGATAAATATTCTTTGATAAATAATTTTTCGAAAAATCAATTATTTTTGAAATATACATTTTTCAATTCAAAATTATAATTTATATTCCAAAAACTAACACATTCACAAAAAAATGGCAACAGAAGTTGTTTATCTTGAACCTATCAAACTTATGAACAATTTTCTCCATACAATTCCATAAATAGATTTCAATAAAATTTGTCTCCTCACATATTTCAAAGGTTGAAATCCTACTTAAAATTGAGCTACTAGAACTCTCTAGTTTCATTCTTTTATATCTTGCACATATCAAAATTGACGACACTTTCAAAAACTAACTGTTTACACATCATCCACCAAAGGAATTCATTAAATAACAACATAAATGTAAGTAGATACTCTAAAAAAATTTATAATAAAACAAAAGAATAACAACACTGGTCAGAAGTATGAATAAATGAAAATATTCTGAGAACGATTCATTTCCTTTCATTTGCTCTCCTTAACCATTTCATATATTTGCCTCCTCTATTTCTTTTTTGTTCGTTTTTTCATCTGCCTGTTCATGCAATAATAATCAACAATATATATCCTTTGTTCCATCCACTGATCAGAAAGTCGGCCATTTTCAAATCCTTAAATGATTGTTTCTTTTTCGTCGTGGTAACTATATTGATATGCGAGGTAATTTTCATTTGCTTCATCGGCCTCACTTTCTTCTGAAGAAAATACACCCTTCTTCTTTCTATATTTCCTAGACTAAGGATCATCATCATTCAGATTACTGCTGTATTCAGCCACTTTTGTTTTATTTCTTGCTTCCAAAATATCTGTAAAAAGGTTGAATTAGATTCACCACCATGCATCAGTCGCACTATCTTATAATATTTATTCGAAAGTTTTCTAGAACCCATATTAATCACTAATGAAAAGTATACTTATTTATTACCATCGATGAACGAACGAAAGGGAGTCATAAATGGAGAGCAAAGCCGCGAAAGCATTAACCTCACATTTCTCAACAACACTAAAGGCACGTTCCACTAAACGTTCGCGGCGCTCGCAAGGACCCAAAAAATGACACGCGAATTTCAAAAATATTTCATAGGCCCAAAAGAAAGAATAACAAGCGGAAAAATAACGTTTTTCGATCCCGAAAAGAATACAGTGGTTAAAGTATCGTTGAATTTAGAAGATGCGTGACGTACCCATAATGATAAGCAATTAATACGTGACAATTTATTTGTTCATATATCGTTTATTATGAAAGAAATTGATGATTGTATTTGAATGGGACGTAAATGGATGTTAATTGTTGAATGTACAATGATTATCCAGAAATGTACATAAACTGGTCCAATAAAATATTCCATTACAGTTGAAATTTTTGATTGAAGATACTTACGGATTTCAGTTTTATTTCAAATAAAAATAAGATTCTTAGGGGTCAAACTGAAATTCTTATAAATATTTTTGGACATTGAATGAATGTACAATGGACGAACGTTTTTAACATCCAATGGACGGCCATGTTCACACGTACAATGAACATCCATTCAATGTCCATGGACGTTTGGACTTGAGATGGACCTAAAATGGACGTCCAATGGATGTCGTGTGTTGTATGGGATAGTAATTTGTTGAGAAAGAGAAAGGGTAGAAAGTGAGTCTATTTCTAACAGTTCGAGGATTACAATTTATATTCAAGAATTCAGTACATAATTCAGAATTCATTCATATTGTTAAGAATTTTATGAATAAATAATATGTCCACAAAGAGAGATTTTCTAATTTATGAAAATTTAGGTTAGACTCAGACTCAGCCACGAACGCTGTTTCGATAACGAATTCAGAACATGACTCAGATTCAACAGTAGTCCGTACTCAAATCATCTTAGTAGTTCACACATTCGAAAATTTGTTGGACGCCTTATTGATCCTAGAACCTGCTTTCTTGAATACTACTGTATATTATTAGTTCAACGGGTCTACCGCCAGCGGCGAAAGGTGCATCTTCTGTATATTCCGAGGAATGTATATACTACTTTCAGAGTACCCACCTAAAAGCGTCCTTCAATTTGTGGAAAATAGGCTCTGTAAAATATTGAGTGTAGTATTTCATACACCAGCGGCTTCTAAAAACCGTCATTGGCAGTATTAGTTGTTAAAAAAATGTGTACGACCATTCTATTTCTAGAACGGCTGGTTGGGTTTACTACTTGCTAGGGATAACGCGACGGTAGGTAATTCACTTACCGTTTCGAATTTATAAGTGAGAGGCAGATTTTGCAACTTGGGTTTTTGTAACTTCGTTTTTCTGATTTTTGACAGTTGTTTTTTTTTTGGTAGTATTCGTTATTTTCATGTTTTTTTTTGTTCCGTTTTTTTTTCGGGATTGATTTATGTATGTATGTATGTTGATCTGATAAGCTTGTTTCAATGATAGCTGGAGTGAAAGATGTATTATGTTAGGTGTTTTTTTACTCATGAAGATATGATCAATTGTAGTGCTAGTTGTTACTCCGGTGGGGGAGATTATGTATGAGATGAATCCATTTTCTGTTAGTTTATTTAGATATTTGTTAACTTTAATAGAGAAAGTTGGTCCATGAAATTTATATTTGTATTTCGGCTTCACACATACAAAAAATGTTTGTTTTTTTGTCCAATTTCCAGTTTCCGTTTTATTTTGTCTTTCTATTTATGTTTTTTGGTATTTTTTGCAATTCTCGTTACAGTTTTCTTTCAAGTCATGCTTTCCAACAACTGCCATAAGGATCTTCTTCTTTCTTTTATCAATGGGCATATAGTTTTGTTATAGTTCTTTTTGTGAAAAGTAGCGGTTGTTCATTTTTTTAGATATCGTTTATATTATATCTCATATCATTGTCTCTAATTACAGACAGAGGCAAATTGTCATCGCTTTCATTTGTACTCAAGAAAAGTTTTTCGGGCATACTTTGTACGTCTGAAACATGTTGTGGATCACTGCTGCTTTACAACTCAGATTCAGTTAAAATATAGCAAATATGTGACTGAATCGTCGTCATCACTAACATTGAAATATGTGTTTATATTAAATACAATAATATTCTATGAAATTGTTTAAATATTGATTATTTTGTTAATTATAAATTTCTAAAGTTAACAAGATTTGAAAAATCGAGTGAATATTGTGAACGAAAAAATATATTCTACATTATTATCAGTTTTATGTCACAGTTATTTCACAACGTTTAAAAAAAATACGATATTTGTTTATGAAATAGTTATAAACAAATGGATAATTCGAATATTTTTCATTAGGTAGCAGCGATTATTATGATATTCGAAAAAATAAAATCTTAAAACATGTCTAATTATTTATAATCGTTATTTTTATTATTTAAATTATATATTAAGAATTTTTTTCTCTTTGAAATTCATCATTGGTTATTCTCTACCTACTATCAATAATGTTAATGTTTATTAATTTGACAATTAGTTACAAACAAACTCTGATTGGAGTAATATTTTTTTAAATGGTACAAAAAATAAGAAAAACAACCGTATACGACAAACAGTTCAGAAACATTTTTGGTAATTTTTATAGAAAACTATAAAAATGGAAAAAAAAATTTGAAGGAACATAACTTCTTTATATATTATTCTAATATATTTTTTTAAACGATCAACAACAATTAAAAAAAAAATTAAAAAATATTTTTTAAATATAATAAACTGTTAACAACCTAATGCAAAAAAAAATATTCAACTTATCCATTTGTTTATGAATATTTCATAAACAAATAGGGTATTTTTTAAAACGTTTTGAAATGCCACCGTCAGACATAAAACTGATAATATTGTAAAATATCAATGAAAACAATTGTTTATTCCATTTTCAATATATTGTTAACTTTAGAAATTTATAATTAACAAAAGAAAGAACAATAATTTTTTTATAAGTATTCTATATTATTGAGTACACATGTGAAACCTCTCTCATGAGGGAAGCCACTGGTTATAACATAGACGACCCCTCGCGATTCAAACGTCCCAGGCACTCCCTGGAGTGATGGACTACTTATCAACCCATACCGGGTAGTGATTTTCAGATTCAAAATTATTTCTCGGTCATTTTTGAGAACCACCATCATGGCAAGGGCTGGAGACCGGTCCTCAGTCCTTGTCCAGTAAAAATTCCAATTCCGCGAATGGCTGTTGCCCACTTGTTTGAAGCTCAAAGAGTAAGAGCCTTCGGGTTACACTTGTTTATAGTAATAGTGATAGGAGATCCTGATAACATGTGAAATGTGCTCTGGGAAGCAAAAACTTTATTATTTATTTTAATAAAATTGGTGGTTCAAAAAAAACTACTTGATTAACAACACATTATCAAAATTCAATGAAACATTTTTTCCCAACGAAATTTTATTTCTTCAAGTGTTCAGATGATCCTTTGATTTTTTTGAAATTTCAAATTCATATTTAATAGTATAAAAAAAATTGTGTGCATTGCTCTCTCGGAACGGGCTGTACCACTGACGTTACTTTTTCATGGAAAATTTCCTCCTCTTCTGGAATCTTATTTTGAATTTTTCCTATCATTGATAGTTTTTGAGCTATTGCCAAAAAACTGAGGCGTTTTTATTTTTGTTTTGATTTGTTTTTTGATAATAATAGCAAATTTTCGTCGACGAAAAAAAATCGGAAAAATAGTCTTTCTCAGAATGACACCCCGAATTGGATGAACCATAGCTTATATTTTTAGTAGACTTTGAACGACTTTTATCAGAAATCTCACTTCCCGACAAAATTGTATACAAAATATGCCAACAGCTCTTTTCCGTTTAAGTTCTTTGCCTTGCTTCCTTCAAACCATTTCTTGGAAGTTGTGTACGTTTTTTCATAGCGATGTTTTGACTTCTCTGATATTATAGAGAAACATCCCATTTTCCTCCATTGTTCAATGTCTGTATATTCTTCGCTCTCAGAACTTCCATAATTTAATCAGTTAAATATCATTTCTAACAGTTTGTCACGCGCGATTGACAATGACGTGACATTAAGAAATATAATTACAAACGTATCCATAACAACAAATTCAAACATTGTTAAAAGTTTATTATAGCTACAAGTCCTTCCCTTGCTTTCTTCAAACCAGTTCTAGAAAGTTGTAAAGATAATTTCTAACAGTTTATCAGCTGCGTTTGACAATAACATGACATTAATAAAACTTTTTCAGTGGCAAGAGGCCAAAAAAATTGCCCTTTTGCCACTAGCTTGTATCTAGTTTTATATTAAGAATAATAAACATAATACTATTACTTCTAGAGCAGGACCTAACCATTTAGCTACAACCTTACTTTCGTTAGCAAACTTCCTGAAATGTTTCAATGAAATCATATAATTTCATTTATTGAAGTTTTCTTTCGCGAAATGATATAATTTTTTAATATTTTAGAAAATCAGGAAAAAGTCAAAACACAAGCTTTTATAATACTATCTAAAACCTGGAACTGGGAATCAGTAGATGACTTCAATATACCAAATTCCACAATGAATCTAAGATTAATCAAAATGACGGCTTAGTGATTTTAACCAATAATAAAATAAATACTGGAGTACGTAGAATACCCCTGACTGAAACAAATTTACTGAGACTCTCCCTTAAAACCGAAAATGGAGAAACAGGAATAACCGCTTCATACAGACCAGCAGCAGACGGGTAGCATCCGGCAGGTACAAAGTATCGTTGCACTCATTTGATGAATGCCCCTAAAGGCGAAGGTTAAATCCGGCAACATCGCCGGACGTCCACCAGTACACAGGATGAAAGCAAACTATACAAACCGGAAGCTAGCTAGCGGTAATTCATGGATATATTAGACTCAGAGGGGTTTGCATGAAAGGACGCCGTGATAAATGTGGAATAAAACTTCCAAATATGTATCGTCAAAGAACAAAGCTTAAACACCATTTAGAACATCTTTTTTTTTTTAGATATTGCTTTTTTTATTTAATTAATATACAAAAGTCTACAATACAAAAAAAAATCTTAACCTATACCACGCATATTTCAGACTATAAAGAATAACAATTTCAGCAGATGTATACATGCATATATCCACACACATCTCACATACAGTATCGGAAACATTTTATCTGGGGTATAGACAGAAATCTACACGAGCAACAAGGAACGCAATGATATGATAATACCACATAAACAAGAGAGACGCACTGCTGTGCGCCCCTCCTGTTACCCCACCCGACGCATTAACTGACCACGTGGCAATGCGACCCAGCGCACAGCTTGCCGAGTCGTGGTTGCGAAAGCACAAGATCGTGACAATTATTACCTTTTGAAACATGCCGCCTATTTACACAACCGCAGAGAAAGTAAAATATATTCGGCTATTGTTTGGCCCAAAATGGTGGTTTGTTCGAACATTTAATAAAATAATTCCGTACACAAAATATTTAATTTGGTTTATCTTTTCTTGTGAATATTTTTTTCTCTCCATTCAAGAAATAATTGTTTTTCTGTTAGAAATAAGTTTTTTGTTTTCATTGTCTTACAGAAATATCGTTTGCTTTTGTTTATGTTTGAGAATTTTCTTTTGTTTTCGCGGCCACCACGTCACCAAAGATATTTTGATCTACCTGTCGTCCGACAGATTAAATTGAATCAATGATTCAGTTTAATTTGTTCAAATTATCTGAAGTGAAATTATCGTCAACAATTCTTCTTCATTGCACATTCTCCTGACTGCTGCTGGTATGATACTGACGTTCTGAGCTGACCGCCGGGACCACCGTGATTCTCCTATCTCTGTGTCGTGACGTAAATATCCCTTCCTCGAGCGAGTCGAGGAGAAATTGTAATGCTCTCTCAACATAAAGCAAGCTATTCTTTACGCTCTCATGAAACCACCGTACCCAAGATAAATACTTTCCGATACTGTATATATCCATACACACATATACATAGAAAATGTAAATAAAAAACAATTCAGATATTCAGGACAAGCTCAATTAAAACTATTTAAAACTAGCGAACATATCACAATAAACCTGTTCCCGAAACAATGAAGATTAGAGACAAATATATGACATACCTATATAAAATATTTTTGTAAAGCATTGTTCCTAATCAGCAATAATTGCTGGTACCAGAACAAATATATTTTAAATTTAATGGCTGTTAACATATCGCATCACCTCCGCTTTGAAAGAGGAATAACTAGCTTTATTTTTTATGGAGTTTGGCAGAAAGTTAAATGATTGGAGACATTTAGAGAAGGGATTATTTGAAGCAATGTTCGTTCTCACCTGGGGTAGAGAAATTTTGTTTTGACTTCTAGTTTCATACGAATGTATCTCATTAACTATATTCATGTTTGTATTGCATTTCTGTTGATTTTTGTTATTTTATAAATAAATTTACATTGTTCTATTTGTAGAATTTTTTTCAGGCGCAAAATTTCAGTTTGATGGTAGATCAACTCTGTATTAGTTCTGAAATCATAGCCAAATGAATTTTTTACCACCTTAATTTATATAATTTGGATTTTTTTGAATAATGTTTGAGAACATACCTCCCAGTTTGTTATCAGATAACGGAATATAGAAAGAAAATAAGCGTTATATATCATAATTTTATTTGGTACATTTGAGTAGCTCTGGCATCTATAAAGTGCTCCACTCATTGGTACAATTTATTTTGTTGTGTGCTCTGCGTGTTTGTGCCTATTTGAGTTGTCATTAATTTCCAATCCCAGATATTTGGACTGATCGACCTTTTGAATTACCTGATCTCCAATTCTGATATCTGGCTCTCGACTTTGTTTATTTTTATTTTTGAAGAGCATATACATTGTTTTTTTTACATTTATATGTAACTTATTTACCAGGAGCCATTTAGCATATAGTTCTAGATCACTATTTACCAAGTCCAATGTTCAAGTCTTAAAAAATATTCATTCATCTGTGTAAAACTAGAGGCTCTTTGAGAACTACGTGGTGGACGCTCAGATACGGAATTATGAAGGGACGCTCGGATGATAGTGGGATGCATATATATATATATATATATATATATATATATATATATTTATACCGTGTGTCCTAGATATTTTCATACAGCCAATATCTCAGTTATGCTGTGTAAAAAAAATTACTTATTTGAAGATGTTTTGTCAAATTCAACTTATGTCAAACTACCCCTGATAAACCACCCCCAACTTCAATTATTCAAATGGCACCCTATACATTTTTCTTTTGACATTAGTACGATCAATTATAACTTCAACGATGTATCGCACTTGATATTTCAACAGACCAAATTAGAAACTTTAAAGTAAACAGCAGTTGGTAATGAATAATTTATAGTATACATTTTTGAGCCACACTGTACTTGCTTATTTATTCAATCGGTTTGTACCTCCAATAAAAAAAATGTCTTTTATGTTTACTCCAAAAGAGAATGTTGATATGTTGTTAATTTTTGGTGAGTGCCAGAAAAATTATCGTGCTGCCGTAGATCTATACCAGCACCGTTTTCCCAATCAGCGAGTGCCTAATCATTCCTATGTTGAGATCAAAATGAGAACAGGAATATTTTCAGGAAAAGGTAAGCACGTCCAACATGCTGCTCCAATACGAACTGAGGAAATTAGTATCAATGTACTGGCCTACATGGAGGCTCACCCGCACATTTCTACGACGGAGTTGGAATAAGCAAGTTGTCTGTGCAGAGAATTACAAAAACACATAGTTATCATCCTTACGCACAATACATCATGTGGAGTGACGAATCAAGATTTCACCATAATGGAACAGTGAACCGGCACAACATGCATTATTGGTCACCGTGAGAATCCTCATTGGTTGAGAGAAACAAATTTCCAAACCATGTGGGGTATGAATGTATGGTGTCCGTTGTTGAATGGACGTTTGATAGGACCTTATTTTTATCAACACATACTGACTGGGTAGATATATTTAGAATTGATGCAAAATGAACTTCTACATGAACTGCTACATGATTGATTTTTTGAAAATATGAACAGGATGTTCATAAAATCAGATGTGGAATCATCTGCAACTGAAAGATGAACTTTAGTCACTATCTTCCATCGTCAAGATAACCTCTTGTGGGGTATTCATGTTGAAAAAAGGAACATTCTCAATTGAGAATGTTTCTTTTTTCAACATGCAACATGATATTCCTCAACAAGAAAGTCAACTCAAGATGGTGTTACACCACATATTCAAATCGAATATCTCGATCAACACTTTCCAGATCAATGGACCTATTCGGTGGCCTGCACGTTCGCCACATCTAACACCATAATATTTTTTATGTGGGGTTATTAGAAAAAAGTAGTGTATGGAACTGGACGAATCGACTTGAACAATTTACAAGAGAAGATTGTACACGCCTGCAACACAGTAACGGAGGAAATTATTGGGAAATCTTGTATAAATAATTATGGTAGACATTTTGAGCAGCTTTTATAGTTTGTATTCAATAAATTCTTCATTATACAATAGTAGGAGATTTGAGCCGGTTCTGGGTCTCCCCCCACCACTATGACGTCACGTGTGACCTTGAATGCTTGCAGGTGCGCAATGTGTGTGTGCTTGACCTTGAGATATGTCATTGAGTTTTGACATTGGGTTTGGTCGCCTTTGAGATTCGACCTTCAGTTTTGACCTTGAATTTGACCTTGAGATTCATAACATTATGTTTTGACTTTGCGATTTGACCTTGAGTTTTGATGTTGGGATTGTTTGGGCAACCTTGAGATTTGATCTTGATTTTTTTGTTTGATCTTGACTAAAGTTGTGGCGTAGGCATACATATTCTGTGTGGTCATTGAGTTTTGATGTTGGGATTGACCTTCCTTTAATCCGTGCACTCCCAAGCAGAAGGTAGAGAGCTAAGAGTGAACTGCGAGTATTGATGGGGGTGGATGGTCAAGTGCTTATGACCTTCACACCCATCTACTGAAAATGGGGGGGATGTCTCTTATAAAAATGTGGGAAGTCGTTGTTGGAAATCCCGGATTTAGAAAATATCATTAGGGTAATAAGAGGGACGATAAGTGGTGTCTCAATTCAGTGAGTGTATTTTTTTTACCAAAAGGGGAAAAAATCTATATTTTTCATATAGTCTCACTATGTCTCTTCTTCTAAAGTTGTGGAGAAGAAAAATCAATTCTTCAATAATTGAACAGAGGGTGGGGGGTTTTGAACAAAGAGCAAATCATC
>JAFIRS010006807.1:0-31685 GCA_018342105.1 Gonioctena quinquepunctata | reverse complement strand
TGGATTTGGGCCCCAAAATTTGTTATTGTATATTTGAAATCTGAAGCATTTATGCAACTGACATCGTCCGCATTGAATTCATCCGAAATACTTTTTGACAACCATGATTTGAATAAAGTATCATTATCATCACCTAATGTCATTAGAATAGATCTCCCATATCGGGTTATACAAATCGTCATACCAAGTATGTTGAAAGCTTTACCGATGGGTAATGATGATATTGGTCTTTGTTCAAAAGCTCCCACCCTCTTTTCAATTATTGAAGAATTGATTCTCTTCAAATCTACAACTTTTGGAAGAAAAGACATAGTAAGACTGTATGAAAAATATAGATTATTTCACCTTATAAAAAATACACTCACTGAATTGAGAAACTTCTCGTACTCTGTATTCACTCTGATGATATTATCTAACATCTGATTTCTCATCAACGACTCCACACATTTTATAAGAGACATCCCCACCCCATTTCCAGTAGATGGGGGTGTGAAGGTCATTGCGCACTTGACCATCAGCACACTCATCAATACTCGCAGTTCACTCTTAACTCTCTCACAGGACAAACACCCTCCTCGCTTGGAGAGTGTAAGGATTCATGAAGGTCATGACTACACAGAATATGTATGCCTGCACCACAACATTAGTCAAGGTCAAACAAACATCGAGATCAAATCTTTTGGTTGCCGAAACAAATCCAACATCAAAACTCAAGGTCAAATCTCAAACTCAAAACTTAATGTTATGAATCTCAAGGTCATATTCAAGGTCAAAACTGAAGTCGAATCTCAAAGTCGACCAAACCCAATGTCAAAACTCAATGACAAATCTCAAAGTCAAATCTCAAGGTCAAACACACACACTGCACACCTGCAACCATTCAAGGTCACACGTGACGTCATAGTGGTGGGGGGAGACCCAGAACCGGCTAAAATCTCCTACTACCATTCATTCAAAGAAGGGTTTCTCAAATATATAGAGAAATTTACACTTTGAATTCATTAATTATCAAAGTTGGCTAGTGTCATTCTCCATTAATAACTCGTGGTGTAAATCTCGTGCAAAACCATAATCATTTCCAACCTCGTGAGAAGTGTAATCGTATTCATATAGTTACCATCAACAAAAACTACGATAATGTGTTAAATCATAACTATTGGAAAATGTACAAATCTACACTTGTATTTTCTCAAAACTACCACCAGAAGGGGAAAACTAAATGGTTGGCCTCGCCAGCACTTTCACAGCGAAAAGAGAACCACTTTTCCGGAAATCTTCTCCACTTGTTTTTTCTCACTAGAGAACCGGAAGTCCAAATTCCGTTAGTAATTTGAATTTACTTCTTAACTTTCCTTTTCATATTCGAATAACTTTTTTCAATATATTGAGAAGGAAAAGGACAGAGTATATGTAATAAGAATACTTATAGTTTCGATCAGCTGTTTCGACGTCATGTGGTCGTCACACTTTGTCAGTTACAAGTTTCCTAGAACTTATCGATAGGCAACCACTGATACTCGTCTCACTAATATTGATAGCTTGCCAAAATATGCGAATGAATGATCCGTGAAAACAAACGAATTCATATATATATATATATATATATATATATATATATATATATATATATATATATATATATATATTGTGGGTAAATATACTTATCATTCTTAAATAAATCTACCCTATAATAAAGAGAATTACTCCAGAGATATAATACAAAATACAGGGCCCTTTATATTTACTTCATACAAAAATAGGTAGATGAAAGATTATCATCTTGAGATATCTCTTCTAAACTACGAGAATAATAAAAATTATATATTTATATGTGGGTCTACATTATTAATAATTTATATACTTGTAACTTATACTGCTCCGCAGTCTAAACGTTACAACTTCAGAAGACATTCGAATGGATTCCGAGAAAGTGGCCTCCATTGTGGAACTAACCGCACCTACCAACGTACGAGGATTGAGACGTTTCCTTGGAATGGCCTCATGGTACCGATGATTCGTGTCGACATTATCTGAAGTAGCAGCACCTCAACATCGGCTACTGAAAAATACTTGCCGCTGGCACTGGGCATCGGAACAAGAGGAAGCTTTCCAGAAGCTGGAGCTGAAAGCTTGCCCCGTCCTCGCCTGCCATTTTGATAAGCCGTTCACCATGCAGAGAGAAGCCTCCGACCAGAGCATAGGAGTGGTCCTGACTTAGACTGCTGGTGATCAGGAACACATCATCGCATAAGCCAGTCGAACTATAACCTCCGCAGAGAAGGCATACTCCGTGACAGAAAAATAATGCCTAGCTATGGTGTGGGAGATTGAAAATTTACGACCCTATTTGGAGGAATAGCACTTCACCGTTATCACCGACCACCAGTCTCTCCGCTAGCTACATTCGATCAAGAGCCCTGCAGGGCGTCTTTCCCGCTAGAGTATGTTCCTGCATTAATTTGACTTTGGGGTCAAGTACCCCCGAGGAGGGCTGAACAAAGTGGCAGATTCCCTGTCAAGAGACCCACGAGGCGAAGAACTGGGAGAATTTGCCGAAGAGGTAACCGCCGTCGAATCGGTAGCCGGCTGTACATGGTACGATGAGAAGGAAGAGGAAATGCAGCGAAAATGCATATGAAAATTTCCAAAACAATAGCAAGGATTGCAGACCTCTATTATTGGCCAGGCATGTTCCACGAAGTTTGAAGTATGTCCGAAGTTGCGATTACTGCCAGAGGTATAACCTGTTTCAGATGAAACCGGCAGGCAAGATGCAACCGTCAACTAACCGTCAGCCCTGAGAATGCGTCAATACGGATTTAGTTAGCCCGTTACCCCGCTCCACCCGTAGAAATACCTCCATCTTCGTGTTCCAAGAAATGGGTCCAGTGTCGGCCAATCCGTAAGGTTACCGCCAAGGCCGTCACCCAAGCTCTCTACGATGAGATCATCACCCGCTTCGGATACCCGAAAGTCGTCCTCAGCAATAAAAGAACCCAGTTTACGGGACACCTATTAGGTAGGGACTTGGAATCACCTACCGAAAGACCCCGCCATGGTCACCGCAAGCCAACCCCGTGGAAAGGGTCAACAAAACGCTTAAGACGTTGATCGCCCAATTATGTGACCAGAGCCACCGCAAATGGCACTCACATTTGGCCGACCTACTGTTTGCAATCAACACCGCCCGCCAGGACTCCGCCGGATATTTCCCAGCTTTCCTGAACTTTGGAAGAGAGTTGGAGGTAATGGGGACACTTTACGGATCCAAGTACCACCAACACAGGCGGAGGAGGAAGGAACCGACCAAGCCGAGGTCACCGGCCAAACAGAGAGATTGCAACTCCCACAAGAAACGTTCATGATGATCCGTATAAATCTCGCAAAGGTGTTCCCCACTCAATGCCGCCATTATAATCTCCGACGCCGAGTATGGCGATGTCATGTGGGTGACCAAGTGATGAAGAAAGACCATCACCTGTCATCAGCCGAGAAAGGTTATGCCGCCAAACTGACCCCCAAATACTTCGGTCCATACACGGTATTATCACCGGTGGTGTATAATCTGAAAGAATAGGCAGGCAAACGGCTCTTACGGATCCACGTTAAAGATCGATGCAATGTTCAGCACCCGTTGTTTTCCAGACCCGCATGTCCCCGATGCGGATGTTCAGCACCCATTGTTTTGATGTCGTATCCAGACCCGCATGTCCCCGATGCGGATGTTCAGCACCCATTACACCAATGTCGTATATGAGCTCTGGTATTTTATAGTTTTCCGTTTGGTTCTGAATATTCTACTGATAAGTTTTTTTTTGCTTGTTTGATATTTTTTTTTTTAAATCCATTTCATGAGATGTAATTTAAAGAACGGGTGGTGGTAAAGACCGATCCCCGAATATTGTATATTGAAGTTGAAGATGTATTGGGTCGCGCGACCACCTTAGCATAGTTGAAGAAAAAAAAAAGTTTTTTCTCTTTTCCGAAGTGGGAAGGGTGTGTAACGAAGTTACTAGTTTTCCATTTGTTTGAGACAACCCAACAAGCTTCATGCTGAATTAAATAAATGAGAGTCTTATCATTATAAGAGTCATAAAAATGCAGTACATATTCGAAATAAATCCGCGAATTGAGAATAAGTAGTATGTTGCCCGTTCGAAACCATTACAAAACGCGACGCCAAACGCAGAAATAGAACGTCGGTCGTCGTCCTCGCGAAGCCTCGTTCGAATCAAACTTGAAACAGCTAATTTAATATGATGTAAAACCATCGCAGTGATTGAAGTCAGTCCGCCAGCATTGGAAGCACCACGCGATCCTCGAGAAGCCGCCTACGTCATTGGAAAGCAGCGCATGGGTTTCGTTGTCCGAGTGGAGAGGAGACGAGTATTTGGAACACTCTACCAAAGAGTACAGGACAAGAGAAATCACTTGCCCTATTCATGAATGAAATACTAAAATTAAATAGTTTTTTCTAAATATAGTGTATATTTTTCTCCAAAGAGCCATGGGACCCTCTATGACGGTTCGAAATTCACTAGTCAATCAAGATATCTCCATAGAATGAAAAGTCCACATTTACTTGTTGAATTCATCTGTTTATTAAAAAGTGATGATTATCCTAACAATAGTCATTAGCCATCTTGGGAGTGGACCTTGTTCTTCCGACCAACTTCTTGATTTAGATCGCCCTCCTCCTCCGATTATCTCATGCGGGGTGTTACTTACTGAAATATAAAAGATAAGCTGATTTAAATCTGCTCACCTTTGTAAGTGGGGCTCACCTTTTCCGGATAAGTCATTCTAAGATAGCTGGAAGCAGCCTAGACTGTCGCAGACCAGGATTCATAGATTTCTCAACTTCATCAACATATTTTTTGATACCTACAATTAACTCAGGTTTCAGGTCAGAAGATTGTTAGAGATGTGATAGTCTGGCAGATATGGGCAGTGAGTGGCTTGGTAATAGTTTGTACCGGAAAGTTCAATGGTACGATGTCATCGGGGTCATTTTCCAATCCCCCCAATTTTCAAGTCAATTCATCGTCTAAAGAATCAGCCCACTCTCCTACCTTTCCTTCGTGGAAGTTTCCATGATCCCAAAAATGCCGTTTGAGAGTAAGACTTCAAAGAAACATCGAGCAGTCATCTACCCAGTAAACACACCGACACAGGCCGACACCGAAACACTGCTGCATTCCGTTATATAGACTCGGAAAACTGTATCTGCCCCGACGATTTGCCGTGTCGGTTAAATGTTCGCCATGACCGCCCGGCCGATAGTTTACCGCGATACCTTTTTCCGCAGGTAGACTACAACGCGTTTCCGCGTGTTTGCCGACAATTTAAGAATCTGTTTTCCGGTACTTCCCGACGTCACGTCGGCCAGTCACTTTTTCGCTCACGTTAGAATGGATTCTAACGTATCCATTATTAGTTCTAATATATGAAATTGGGTGGAGCTATTGATTGGCGCGATTTGTAAATTGCAGTAATTCGAAATTAAAACCAATTTTTGTCGCGATTTCCAAATTACAGTAATTCAAAATTAAACCCAATTTTCATTGAACAATTGACCCATTCGAGTTAGAAAATCGAACCGGTCCAGCATATAACAAGCAATATTATTCTACAAAAATATTCAGAAATTTTATTTGGTGTAAAACCCAATCAATCTGTATTATGTATCAGTTGATTATATTTCTTTGGAAGTACTTAGAATAAGAAAGACATAGTCGAAATAAACAACATATAATGAAATAATCTATGAATAAATAACATAAACTGAATACATCCTTTTTCATGAACATTCAACTAAGTTTTTACATCACCTTCACACTCCCAAGTTTCTACATTTTGATCACCTGAACCCACCATACTCAATTCATAACTAGGTTTATTTTCAATTTGACAACCAGAACCTCCCTGAACATATGGTATCAAATATCCATTCTGATGATGAGAACTACACCCTGATCTTGAACATCTGGGAATTCCAGCATTGACTCATCAGTAGATTCTAAAATACTATTAACTTTCTCAACAGTACGTCTACACTTTTGGCGTTTACTGAAAACGGTATATCAATCCAAAATTAGATATCTATAAAGTGTTTTGATGTGACTACGAAGCTCAATAAACAAAACATGATCTTTTAGTTATGTGATTACTTTCGTTTCAGACGTTATGATTAAATTATTATCATAATTAGCAAAACGTAACTCCACCATCCAGTTTAATTTTGACACACACGTAAGAAAAGTAGATGAATAAATAGACTATGAACCATTTTTTATATAACATAACATAAACGCAAACCATCCTTAGAACAGGACGAAACAGCGACAACACACAATACCCATAACTGTTTGTTCGATCGATAAGAATCGGTGGCCGTCGGCTTGTCGCTTATATTCAGGACAGCATGGGAAATTTAAAAGTTAATGGAGTTTCAAAGTCGTCGAAAACTGAAATCCGAATAGTTTCATTATCGTAACAGCGATGTAGATAACAGTGGTTCGAGCAGACAAGCAGCCCACCACGTACAGAGTAGCAGCCCGAGCCACGACTATACGAGATACGAGAGGCGCCGAGGAGACATGAATGGAGTTTGGTAAATATATGGTGAATGGTATAAGATATTGAGAAAGTAGCTAGAGAGGGGGAAATCTGCAGTCACCAAAACCTAACAGTCACCACGCGTAGAGACGACAAGTCATGTATGTTCATTCCAAAACCGGTAAGCAAAATATTTTGTAGGTAAGCAGTTCAAAAGGTTTCGTATGCGTACCTTTGCAGAGAAAGATTTGAATATGAATAGTAAATAACGTCACTTGAGTGGGTAGTTAACCGATAAGGAGGTAAACTGTCAGTTCGGTTGCAAGGCACTTTGTGCCTCACCAAACTAACAGCCGCAAAGGATAAGAATAGGAACTACCGTTATGAGACGGTGTGACCCTGGGTCTTGTTAGATTACATAAATTCCTAGATCTTGGTGGGTAGGAAGAGTGTTCTTTTCATAAAAAAAAGCGTCATGAAGTCAACTTTGGAAAACACTTGAGCATCGTCTGAGGATGGAATATCATTCAGAAGAAGAGCATATTGAGCAGGTAGTTAGAATCATCATCTGCACTTCCAAGAAAAGAATCTAGCAGAAAGTAAGTGAAATTCCTTCGAGAATTTCTTTCCCTCTCAGCTACTGAAGGTATGGAATTGCACGATAACTGATCACAAGTTTAAGACTGTATGAAGAGAACAAGGTGAGTATGAATCATTATATATGTGTGGGGTCCATACACTTCATAGGTAACGTTGTATGTACTTCCTACGATTCAATTTCAGCACTACGTGGCCATCTCCCAATCACATTCTCCCTAACTATTTGACATTACATAGTAGTATCAAATTAGATTAGAAATCAGAGACGATTTCCTAACAAGCTGAACTCTTACAACTTTCAATATTATCTAAAAATGTAAAGCCTTTAATCGTTGAATTTGTTTTCAACTTTTGGCTTTGATATATGTATTCATTATGTCTTTTATTTCTCTTCAGCTGAACAGAACTTTGTATCCTAAAGAACAAAAAAAATATATACACAACGTGGGAAAAATTGAGGGCCTATCCTTTCAAGGGTCAATCTATATTAGGCTGTGAGCCCACAAAAAAAAATTGGTATACCAGGCTGTGTGCCGAAAAACAAACAAGCTAGCTTCTGAGAGCAGATGGATTGTAGATCCTGCTACCTGAGAAGTGGTGCTGACTGTCCAGACGATCACAACAACAAAAAAAGAAAGTAGGAAAAAAAAGAAAAGTTGAAAAAAAATGAAAGTCAACCAGAAAATGTATCAATCATATAGGACCGGGGTGGGTTCGGTTACAGTTACTTGAGTGGATAAGCAACCAAAAAGCGGGAGCGCTGTCAATTGGATGCAAGGCACTTTGTGCCTCACCACACTAAAGCCGAGTGGTATAAGAATTCGAATAGCGTTTCTTAAGTGGATAATCAGCCGAAAGGAAAGGGAGGAAAGCTGTCAGTTGGGTTGCAAGGCACTTGTAGGGCCTCATCTTACTAACAGTCGCGCAAGTTAGGAGCAGGAAAGGTGACAGGTGTATATAGTTAGCCGAAAGAGTAGAAATCTGTCAGATGGGTTGAAATGCACTTTTAGGGCCTCACCACACTAACAGTCGCGCAGGTTAGGAATTGGAAAATCGTGATATGTGCAGAGAGTTACTCAACACACTAACAGTCGCGCAGCATAGGAATATGAGTAAGGGATAGAACCGATATTAGAACAACAGCGTTCAGGTGACGTCGAGAATCAGCTGAGGCACCGTTCACACGCACGATTCCGAACTGCTCACCCGTCTCACATATGGCCGCTCGTGAACTTGCATTTTGAAACCCGCTTTGCTATTTAACATTGGTGATGCCGTTTTTACATCCCGTCTTTTCGAGCTTTTGTACTACTGCCTAAATCTTCTCACAGCATGAGCTTTTGAATGAGTTGACCCACCCTGAAGTACAATGATTAACTTCTTTATGTAGTCTTCGAGGCTGCCACCAGCCGCCCTGTACATAGTATTTGAATTAGAGCATTCAATGAAGTTGTTATGATTGACTTGGAATTGAGTATTTTATTTACTTAGTTTAGGGCTTTGAGTAGAACGAACTATTGTGCAGTCAGCACCCAGGTTTGAAAGCCAGTCAAGGGCAAGTAAAGTCTGCCCTTCTGGCCACGTGTGTTAGTCAATTCTATACTGACCCCTGGAGTGTTTCATTTCTTCACTGAGGCTGCCCGGAGCAGAGTGGCCTTCCCACTATAACAGTTAAGGTGTAGCCCGAGATAATTCCTAATAATTTGATAGGAACGCACCAAGATCAGGTTGAAGAGAGAAAAGACCCTTACAATTGGTTTCATTTGCTTGAGAAAATATAAGAAAGTCCTGTCTAAAATAGGAGGTATTGGCATTGAAATGAAGGAACACAAAATAAAATAAAATAAATAGTTGAAAGTGAGGGGTCGAAAAAATATAAATATTCTAAAATTTTTAACTTTTTGTTTTGTGAAAAAATGTATATTCAATACATGTTATGTCTAAAAAGAACATCCACACGTTAACATTTTTTTGACTCCGACAATACCTTTCAGTAGGTATGAAAAGAACTGCCACAGAAGAACAATTACAATACCTCCAACATTCTTTGAAGTTCTCTTTGAGGAAGTGCATATTGCGCCTCAAAAAAAAAAACTCATGCCAACATTTTCGAAACATCGCAAAACCTCCCAGGGATGTTTGTGCTCGCTGAGTATGGGTATACAAAGAAAATCCGTGGAATACAGATTATGGGCGTAGGAGGAATCAGTCTCCCACATCATCTCCGAATGCGACGCCTTGAAAAATAGGTGCAGAAGAACGTACGGACAAATGAATCCAGGGTTATACACCTGGGAACCACTGACGACAGAGCAATACAATAGTCCAACACAGGACTCAGTGTTGAGGAGTTCTCACAAGAAAAACCCATTATCTCGTTCGTCAGCCCCTAACCAACCAATCTATGTCACAAATAACATCAACAACTTATTTCTTTGTTGAATAATGATGTGGATCGTCAAGGCAAGAATATAACAATTTCATTAAGAAACTATATTTTGAAGTAAACAGACAACTTTTTGTTCGGAGGAAAATAAGCGCAGGAAAGCAGATTTATAAAAACCAGACCATTAGTGAGCGAAAGTAATACAAAGTTCTGAAATGGGTCTAGTTCTACCACTTTGATAAAATTACAGGTCAGAATTATGGGAATGCAGCTTCTCGGATCTTCTTCGACGTATGAGATTTAACCATCAGGCACCCAAGCATTTCTTGAACCATGCTGCACTTTAGCTTTTCGGAGAAGCTTTTGTAGTTTTATCTATATCTATATATATATATCTTAACATCGTTCAAGCTATCAGTCATCACGGAAGGTTGATCATGAATTTCATCTAATTTTTTGTCGAACATCCCTTAAATCCAGTTTCTTGATAAAACTAGCATGTACTTTAGCAATGAGCTATTCAGTAGCCGATTCTGAACTTCCGCTGGATGAACTACTGGAGCTACTTTATCATCTTACTACTTTATCCAAGAGGTAGGACTACACGCAAATCTATGATCACTGCAGGATCTTAGTTATTATGTATAAATTTTTTATTAAATTGATTTCAGATGTGGTTTTGACTAAATACACTCGATACTGTGATCACTACTGGCGAAATTTCAATATTAGAATATCCACTAGAATTCGCCAGTTTATATGCTGCTCCTACTTCTCACTCAGACAGCGTACAAATATCCATTGAATTGTGTTAAACTCAACAAAACGCAGGGCATGTAAACTGTATATTAATTCTTCAGGAAGGCTATATTCTCCTGCAAGCATTAAAAAATATTCACATTGTATAAAGTACATTCAATTCTGACAGAAAATGTTATCATGATCAGGTATTTGCTAAATCAACAAGGCTAAACACAGTGATCAAATTGTCATCGTCCAACAGCATCTTCCAGGTTCATACCTAGTAAGGAAATAACGTAGACCATTAGCAACTGGGATGGCTATTGAATAATATGACAATAACTTAAAATGAATATGACACAAACATATAAAGAAAAAACAGGAATTATATTACAGTAAACTTATATCAGGTGGCAACAAATAAAATATTCGACAATATTGTTGCCAAACTGGGGTCCGCGATTATTGAAATACAGAACTAATTATTGTTCGTTTATTACACTTTACAATTACATCACAATAAATAAATCAATTATAGTTCAAAATACCGCGCATGGCACTGTACTTCAACACTATACTGATCAAGCAAATAACTAATCACATAAATAACTGACTAACTCGCCGCATCCGCTGTGGCTTACCTACATATCGTTATTATCCGTACCAAGTGCTCTCTGGAAAATGTTCGATTGTTCGACGTGACGTCTTTGTTTTTAACTCTTTATCGTCATTTTGCTTCAATATCAACAAGACTGGACAATCCTTTGCGCGTTCCCTTCCGTACATTTCTGTAACCGGCATTGGTTTTCATCATTGGAAAAAGAGCTATCGAATTGATCTTTATATGAGATAGGATATATTTTCTGATTGCAAGAATGAGAATCACAAAAACCTTTGAAAATCACTTATGCGAGTACGTAAGGCAATAATGATCATCATTCAATGGATTTTTTTCTTCTGTTACCCATTTTTCATTATTTGGAGTTTTACTTACCATTGACTCAATATCAACCGACCCTGTTATATCCTCTTCCTGGTGTCCAACATTTTCTCAAGCTTATTCAATATCTTTTGTTCTAATTCTATTTTCCTGATTTTCATTTCTATTTCCACTTATTTCTGTCTTCTTCTCGACACTTTTAGTTCTTATTTTGGTCTTCTCAGAACTCGATTTTTTCACGGATTTAGACTTCTTGCTGTCTGTGTTCAAGGATACTTTGGAACCGTCAAGATTTCTTTCCATTATATTGGGTCCCTCCCGCATTTCTTCTGTCGGCATATTATGTTTCTCCACTTTTTCCTGCCAGTTGTTGGCTTCGTATTATCCGAGATATCTTTATATTGCCAATATTTGCAAACCAAAGTGCTACTTTCAATAGTACCGATGAAGAACTATATATGTTTCAGTCTTACCTGAAATATCTTTATTTATAATATTTTCTGGTTAGAAAGGCAAAAAACATTCAGGATATAGTAACAAAAAAATTAAACAATGAAACTTTAAATTTATCTGCGACACACAGTATTTCGGGTTTTTTCTCCAGTAAATTGTATTTTATTTTCGCTATTGGCACCAATTCTGTGGCATCCTGTATAGCGTAAGAGTGAAGAGTTATATTGAGATTCATCTCGATTATGGAAACCGGTATCTGAGTTTCTTCAAAATTACATCTCAAACAT
The DNA here is from genome assembly GCA_018342105.1 of Gonioctena quinquepunctata. Taxonomy (NCBI): domain Eukaryota; kingdom Metazoa; phylum Arthropoda; class Insecta; order Coleoptera; family Chrysomelidae; genus Gonioctena; species Gonioctena quinquepunctata. The sequence continues at coordinate 19,720 of JAFIRS010006807.1, read as the reverse complement.
TGAATCTCAAATCTTAATACATTATCCGTAAAACGACAACAGAACTAGGTTAATGAATCAATATGCCGCAAATATGCTCGAATTTGTAGCAAGCATTCGTCGACTGGTTATATAGTGGGTTCAAAATTAGTTGAATTCTAATTGACACAAATCTACTTTCACAGGAAAACTATAGAACTGTTAGATGCTGAACATTCAACTGGGCTCCAAATTTATTATTGGGCTATGGTGAAAACTCACCGAGAACAAAGTCCCAGAAAGCTCTTGATTGAAATGTGGGGGTAGAACATCGAGCTAAAGTAAAAAATGTGGTACTACCAATTGTAATTATATAGGTTTCATTTCTCAGCATATGACAGGTATATTTTACTTTTAGGATATTCCATACTGAGATATAGCTGTAGCTGACCAAGATGATGCCAAAATTGTTGAATCTGATAAAAACTTTATCCGATTTAGAATATTCTTTTTTTTTTCATTGGATTAGGGTATACTTCAGAGTTGGACATATTTGGATTTGGAAAAGAGTAATCCACATATCATCAGGTATAGGCAGCATCGTACAGAAGTCTGGTAAATGAAGGACGTTTACAACATTAACTAAAATATCACAACTTTATACAGGGTGAGTCAACATGATTCCCGTGGTTCATTGCTCCTTAATGTATCACTATTTCGATTTCTTATATTTTTTTCGTCAAAGGGACCATCTAAGACCACCTCAAAATAATTTTCATTCATACAGGGTGCATCATTGATGCGTGGCTAACCAAAGTTGTTCTTTTTCAAATAAAGCACCCAGTATATTTTCATATATTCTGATCCGCTGTTCCATTGGCTGCTCAACGATTTTTTCAATTTTGAATTCCGTTGCGACGTTGCCGAATTATTCAAACGAAATCCATTTTGTAGACTTCTTTTCAAAAAATTACCTATTTCACATTTCAAAATATTTAGTAAAGATAATTGGGGAATCGTTGGTCGATATGATGATGTTCATTGAGAATACCAAGAATTTGGAATAAATTGTACAGGATGTTCGATACAACACAAACTTAGCCATTTTCAAACATCGGTATTTTGATTTTTTCTAACGGAACACCCTGCATATTTTCATTTAAATCAACTCCTTTTCAATAACTCTACACTTTTCATTTTCCATGTCATGTACCTAAAACAACTCGTTTCCGAAATATTCTACATATCCAAAAGATGGATATTTTTCCACAGAAAATATTGACAATGTTCGCCTTTGGTAACATATTTGGAATTAAACTTTGCATAAAAATCATATTTATTCGAATCTAACAGAAAATAACAATAATTAATGAAGCAAATGTTCAATGTGCCTGCCATTCTCACCAATTCACACTCTCAATCTGTTTCGGAAATTAGTATCCACATGTGCCAGCATGTCCTCTGAAATTACCCTGAAAGCAGTAACGAATTCTTTCTTACATATTTTCAGGAGTTGAAGGCGGAGTTTGATAGACAACCCATTTAATGTATCCCCATAGAAAAAAATCCATTTTTGTAAGGTCCGGTGACCTTGGAGGCCACTGAACTGGCCCTCCTCTACCTATCCATTTTTTACGGAATTCATTATCAATGTATTCCCGCACATCTTGTTGTAGCCACATTCTCTGCCTTATTGCCAATGGAATATCATCCAATAAATTTGATAACTGACTTCGCAGAAATCTTAGAGATTTTCTTCCATTGAGATGACAGTTGAAAAAAGAGGGCCCAATTACACGCCGTCCAATGATACCTCCCCAAACATTCAGTGACCAACGTTGTTGGTGATTGACATATCTAACAAAATGAGCATTTTCAGTTCCATGCCGATTCACATGGCCATTGTTGTGAAACGTGGCTTCGTCCGAAAATAGAACATACTCAAAAAAATCAGGTTCTTGGTTGATTTTATCTACACTCCATTGGCAAAACCGCAATCGCTTTGGAAAATCTCTTTCAGTCAGCTCCTGCATTAACTGCATATGATATGGATGGTAATTGCATTTTCTCACCATCCGAGAAACACTACTTTGAGATATTCCCAACTCCCTACTCAAAATACGTGTACTCACATGGGGATTCACGGTAATATGCAATGCAATATCAAGAGTATTTTCATCATTCGTTACAGGTCAAGCACATTCAAACTTTTTGTAAAATACTTTTCCTGTTTCCTCAAATCTTGTTTTGAGGTCTCGAAATGCTCGCTGGTCTGGATGTCTTCTCTCAGGAAACTTTTGTTCGTAGATTTTCCCCCAAAGCATACACCATTTAAACCATGTCCTCTAAACCATAATGCCACAATAATTTTTAACACAACTGGATTGTAGTTTGACAGTTACCTCTATTTACAAATTCCGATAGTCATTTTTTCAGCGGTAGGCATGGATAACTAAACTAGAAAAAAATAGTTACATTTGAATATTTCTTTTGCTTTGCTAGTTATTCATGAGTTGCCAAGAATGCTTTTGAAGATAGAAAAAATAATTGAAACATCATTCAGTATCAGTATTTTCTATGAACAAACATGTAGATAAAAAGTCTATTGATTTGTTGATTTGATATTGAACAATTCCTTTAAACCAGAATATCTCGGAAACAGGTTGTTTGAGGTACATGACGTCGAAGATAAAAAGTGTAGAGTCATTAAAAAGTAGTTGATTTGAATGGAAATATACAGGGTGTTAAATTTGAAAAAATCAAAATACCGATGTTTGAAAATTGCTAAGTTTGTGTAGTTGTATCGCAAATACTGTACAATTTATTCCAAATTCTTGGTATTCTCAATGAACATCATCATATCGACCAACGATTCCCCAATTATCTTTACTAAATATTTCGAAATGTGAAATAGGTAATTTTTCGAAAAGAAGTCTACAAAATAGATTTCTTTTGAATAACTCGGCAACGCCACAACGGAAATCAAAACTGAAAACGACCAACGATTCCAATTTTTATAAATAACATGGCAGCAATGAACAAAATCGAAGAAAATCAACTTTGTACCCGCATCAATGATCCTGATGAATATTTGGTACAAGTCATGCTGAATTGCGAAATAGAAATAACCACGGATCTGTTGATACCACTGTTTCCATCCTGTATCATGTATAGTAACTGATGAATATGGAAAAATACAATTATTGGTCCTGACAGGTACTGATATCTGGAATTGCAAAGTGAAATCGTCACATGTGAACTCACGCATGATACAGTTGTGCACCCTGTGAATATAACGTATCTTGTATAAAATATATACAAAATACACAGATTTTATTCGGACCCTGTTCTTAGGTGAACTTTTCCCAAGTCTTGTCTGTATCACTTATGTAAATGTCCTCTGTAGGATCTTATTGTGATTTCACCATAGTTCTGATTAGTGTTTCCAATAGGTTCCTATCTTGTTCAGACATTTTGACTATTTGCCATCGGTCTGCGTCTTATTGATATTTCCAAAATATTCGAGGTCGATATGACTTTCATTTATCGTCTTTGATCGTCATGCGCAAATGTATTGAAGTCCACAGAAACTTGATCGGTTACTTTAAATCGAGTGTATCTAAGATGGGCCTTTTGGTGCTTTCTAAATTCGCAATTTATCCAAGGTTTGGAATAAGGGTCTTTATCCACTGCCCGCTTCCATTATTTTCATCCCACCTAGCTTGCCAGAGTTCTCGTGCGTCCCTCCCTTATTATGTTCCCTGCCCTGTGTTTCCTGGCATATAGTCGCTCGCTTCGCTCCTTGGCAAGGAGGTCAATAGGGATAATTCCGGTGATGACAGTTATCGCCTCCTTGGAGACCGTCCTGTATGAGCTTGCTACTCGAAGTAGCATTCTTTTCTGGGTGTTTATCATTATTCGCGAATAAGTGTTTTTGTCCATTGCTCCCTTCCATATTGGGGCTCCATATAGTAGAATTGATTGCGTCACGCAGTAGATGAGCATCTTTCTTTTATTTAGTATTTGGATAAAGTCTGGATAAAGCGATGACGAGTTTGTCGGCCTTAGCTACCGCATGCCTAATATGGGCGTTGTATATTAATTTGTCGTCCAGTATTATTTCTATGCGTTCAATGGTTTTTTGGGGGACGATATGGGTCCCGCCAATTTCGAAACTTATTCCTTCTCTTTTCGTGGGGCCCTTGATAATAACTGACTTGATTTTGTGGGGGGCTATAGACAGGTGATTCTCGGTTACCCAATTTAAAATCTGGCTGAGGGATTGATGTGCTCTTTCTATCACGTCGTATGAGCATTAGATCATCCGCATATCCTATTGTTTAACAGTTGTTCTTAGTTTCAGTACCGAGTCATAGAGGAACTCCATGGGAAGAAAGTAGCCAGTCTGTTGATTATAACACTCCAGACTGCGGTATTGAACGCGTTTTTAACATCAATAGCTATTATGGCTACCCACTTGTAGTTCCTGTTTGAGGCGTATCCAATTATTTTTGCAACGGCATCGATTGTTGATTTCTTCTTTCGGGATCCGAATTGGCTGTCCGAGTGTCCTCCTTTTTCCTCTAGTTCCTTCTCGACTCTATTTTTAATTAACGGTTCGTACAGCTTTCCTTCAGTGTTAATTAGGCAGATGGTCCTGCACTTCTGCTCCTCTGTCCCCCCCCCCCTGCCTATGTGGAAAGAGCAAGAGTCAAGAGAGGCTGATAGAAAATATGAAGCAGATTGACTTGCCCAAGACGAGTTGAAGCAGATTAAGTCAGGTGCTGGGGGTAGGGCTGATAGATGCAATGCCTTGACCCTAGCGAAAGGTCACTCCTCTTTTTCCGGCATGAGGGGTGTCACCCTCCTCATCAGAGGACAGCACCTCCCATGGCGGAGCAGGGATAGTCTTAAACCTCTCACAGATTCTGATCTCAATTATTATGCCAAACAATTGAATATTTTCTAATTACCACTACATCCGAAAACAGAGAAATGGGTTTTATTGAATTTATAGATGCTGGAAAAATAATATCTAGGTGTATTTGAACTCTGAAGTGTATCCATACGAGCATTGGAACCTGGACTTCGATATAAAATTATACTCATCTTCAGCTTACTATGCGTATGAAGACTTTCAACGTAGTTTTTATGACAAAGATATGAGTGGACCTCTTATGAACATTGAGCGATTCCAACATGATTGTTCACATCAGCCGATCGCTTCAAAATCATCTACAGTGGATATCAAGTTGTAGTTCGAAACAAAAAAACTAAATTTCCAATCAATACCAAAGTCTACGCATTCATTCTACATAATACATTCTTGACATATAATGCATTGGATGGCACTGTTCCTAATTAATTTTGAAATCTTTTGTTTATTATTTTATTTCTGTATAACAATTGTATTTTTCTGGTATCAATAATATCTATAATTTATTTGTGCAATGCAAAATAAATAAACATGATAATGTAAATATATATGTTTTATTTTATATCAAATATATAATGATCATCATCATCCTCATGTTTATCATATAGTTGATAAACAGGAATTGTGAACGAAACTGAGGCATGATGATTACACCTCAACTGAATTCCTCACAAAGTGTTGTATTTTCCAGATAGACGTGTGCATCTTTGGATCCCAGTCTCTCAATGGCTGTATGGATGTCTACGGCTTCCACCCAATGTTGGTTGGCGTAGTGCATCCACATATTCGAGAATTGAAAACTGAAACGAAAAATCAAGAATTGTTAATATAGTCCACTCATCTTCAAATAATTTCACTTACATGAAAAATATGATGTTCTAAATAGTTCTATAATGAATGTTACCGCTTGAAAGTCAAAACTATCAAGAATTCTTCTCGAAAACTAAACACTGCTATACTCCATCAATCCTAAGATAAATGCGTATTTTCATGAGAGGCTACATGAAGGAATTAAAATGTTTACTATTTTGTTTTCCTTATTGCCGAATGACATTTGTGGCGCCATCTAGTGGTACGAAAAATATCGAATATCTTATTGGAAGAAGAAATATATGAGTAAGATATAAAGGTTATCGTTTTATTTATTTTCATTAGTAATGACAGTTGGGTGGAAATGTACAAACCAATATTAAAGTATTTTTAGTGCCGTTATCAAATGGTTTTTTATCTAAAATTGTACTTATTTACGAAAAGCATGTTCAATTCGCTCGTTCAGATTTTCTTTATCATTTATTTTAATGTATTTAACTTTGTACAAGACGAAACACATACCAAATTCATTTGATAATCTGTGATAATTTAAAGTAATAATCTATAAAATGGATAGGTGAGTTCAATCACGCTGGACCAACAGATGAATAACCGGTTCATTTGAAACTACAAATCATTCCCAAATACATAAATCAATAGATTTACATTTCCAATATATTAGAGCAATGATAGGATTATAACTGAACTCCGGTACCATTATTGCACAAGTTACTATCTTTCAGGATCACGAAATACTCTTAAATGTATTTTTTTAAATATTACGAAAGCCATGTTAATGTTGGCTCCTTAATTTCTTAAATCTATCAGGAGGCAGATTTTTTGTTCAATCGGTTCATTTGAAAGTACAAGCGGTCCCAAATAAATAAATCAAGAGATTTACATTTCCAATATATTAGAGAAACGATAGAAATATAACTGAACTCAGATACAATTATTGCACAAGTTACTATCTTTATCAGGATCAAGCAAAGCTCTTAAATGTATGTTTTTAAATATTACAAAAGCCATGTTAATATTGGCCCCTTAATTTCTTGAATATATCAGGAGGCAGATTTTTTGTACAAGAGCACTATCGAATTTTGATATTATTTAAATTGATTAATTTTTCAAATTTTCAGCACATTTACATAAATGTAGATGGCAGAAAAAAAAAGTTGAAACGAGCACCTGTGCAACCCAAGTACTTGCAGGTTCTGATTTTTATACTGTATGATTCCTCAAATAATCCAGATTACTGCTTCTCATTAATGACTGGACTTTTTAAAATTTGTTCTGAATATTCATTTACTGTAGACGTAATTTTTCATTTTCAGGGATCTCTCATATGCTGGTACCTCTGAGCAGATTGACCCTGAAAAAGAGAGAAGGCCACCTGAAGAGACTCAGCACCAGCTTAGCCCAAATGCCCTTAAAGTAGCTGCTGCTGATTGTCTGAACAGTTGGATCCACTACCTACAGGTATACTAATAACGTCAATGTCTTCTTGCGGTAAAGGTCAAGTATATGGGGCCAGCCCGGATTTTCACAGGTGCTTTGAAACATGATAAAAATAGTACAGCAATCGAAATTTTTGCTTGATAACGATAATTTTAGGAGATATGGTCTCTGGAAGGTCCATAAAGGGTGGTTTTGGAATGTCACTGTAGGAGATTGTAATTGGTTGTATACTTTTTATTTTTACACCAAAACAGTAACTGCATACGCAATTAACTTTTAAGATATGTTTCAATCACAATTTTCGATATTTTCTAGGAGGACAAGCACTAATTAATTACTTTCTATTTAATTTTCCATAAGAATTGTAAAAATCAAACATTGGTGGTTGGGCTGATCTTGGCATTTTATTGACATGACATGTTGCCAACTAGTCAAGTAAATAGGGCCATTCCAGATTTTCACGAAATTTTTACTACTACTAAAATGATTAAAACTCTAAAAATATATTTTTTACAAAAAATACAATCATGAGATATATGGCCCTTTAAAGTTCCAAAAAATACAATTTCGAAATTGGAGTGTCTAAATATGCTTCATGTTGTCCTTCTTTTCGTCAGCACTTCATTTGCATTTTCATTCACCCACCCATTATGCAAATTAAATAAAAAGTAATTTGTGTTTTTTCCAAGAATTATCGAAAATTAAGTAAATAAAACATATCTATATCATTAAAGGAGTGTGCAGTTAGTGTTTCCATGTATAAAGTTATAGTTTATATCAATTTACAGTTTCCTGGAGTGACATTCCAAAATCACCGTTTGTAAACCTTTGAGAAACCATATCTCCTAAAATTTTCTTTTTCATGCAAATATTTTGAAGGCAATATAGTTTTTATCATGTTTTAAAGCACATTTTTCCTTCTTATAAACGGAAGAGTAGAAAAAGGCAGATTCATGCTTTTCACTGTGCGTCTTCAGACATAATAACGATATAAAGTTTAATGGGGTTTCTCACTGTTCCCTGTGTAATTTTTATTTTCAGTCTCTTTCACTTATGAAAATCTTCGATAAATTATCCTGCTTCTATGAACTTTACAATAAGTTTGCAAATCTTCCATGACTTTTCAGAAAAAAATATTGAAATCAGAGTAAATAGAACGCATATGAGACGTTTTAGTTGGGTTAGTAGGAAAATTAAACTTGTAATTCATCCCTCTTTGCTGTCTAATGCAGTTTCTAATATTACAGTAACGATCCCACTCACCTGATACCATTTGAAATGAACTTTGAAAGGTTCCTGTTATATAATTGACAATGTTTAGGGTGACTGCGCCGGTTTTCGACCATTTAAGTGATATTCAAAATTCAAATGCCAATGAATTACAGTGAACGTGAACTATTTTTTTTCGAAGTTAGTTTGTTACAAAACCAATCAATAGGTATTTTTTAATGGGGTGGTAGAAGAATAATTAAATTTTTATCACCTGAAAATTTTATATAATAAAAACAAGTAGAAAAGTCATTTTTTACTGGTTTTCGTCCACTTGCTACTTCTACTTGACCATTAGTATTCCTATTTTCAACCACGCGGTCGAGAACAGATCCGTTTGTCGATCATGCTTTTTATTGGAGGGTCAACAACAGGCCCCTCCTCGACCATCTTTGGGAAGAGATGAAGACAACTTTTCTAATCTGATTACCTACCTTTTAATTAAACGGGAACTTTATAAAAAATATTAATTTATTTCTAATAAAACCTTCAAAACATAAAAAATTTAACATACAAATTAAAGCAATTTCCATTTATGAGATGGAAATATACATGTGTTCTTAGGAACGCATGAAACAAATATAATCTTTCAATGAAGCTTCTTCATAAGAAATTCCATAAAATTCTGTACACCTCATATGGAACCATTGGGGGCAGATATCGCACCCTATATATTTTTCATCGTCATCTTTAACATCACTTAGTTCCTCTAGGCAAGCAGCACATTTTATTTTATTGTTATTCTTTGCTGACATTACATGTTCTTATTCTTTTTCGTCATTTCTTTATTTTCTTTGGCTTTTTCGTTTGGTTTCTTTTCATTTTCTTTCTTAGCATAATATGATCTCCATTCTTGTGATGAAATCGCACTGGCAATTTTTCGTTTGGATTTCAAACATATTTTTTTATTGGTTTTTTAAAAAGAAGGTGTCTTTCAAAAGATATTTGTTTTGGTTGGTTTTCAGCTAGAGGTTTTCTGTTTTCAGTCTGAACTCTGAATTCGATGTTTGTGAAACTGACTTATGAGGAATCTTAAGAGAAGTTTCCTTCGGAGTTGGATCGATCTGATTGTCAACATGGGAGGTTGGGGTATTTAATACTGTATTGCATGATTTTTGGAACACGGTCAAGGTTTCATTTTTCTTTCTCAGTCTGAACTCTGCATAGAGTTCCTGAGTCTGAATGATAGCTATCATGATCTTGGTCAGTTTTGAATGATGTCTGCTCAATCTGATCTTCGACCGGAAATTTTAACGTATCGGATTTTTTTTGTCAAATCTTTAAGAGCGTATTTTGAAAGTTTTTTTTTAAAGGGAAACCACATTTGCCTATATTTATAACCCATTGTCTAATTTTTTCTTCGACTTCTCGACCTAGTAACGCTTCAGGTCCAGTTTTTCGTTTATTTTCGATTGATTTGCCTTTGATTCTGTCTGTAATAGTAGTTTTAGGGACTACATTGTTGACTCACTTTATTTATACTCATCCTTTCCTCTCTAATTTCTATATGAGCTCTTAGTAAAAAACTTCCTTTTTTCTACTCTTTAATGTGAGTTTTTTTGGTTTATTTTCGTTATTCTGTTTTGAATTTTTTGATGGCATTTCAAAAACAAAAGGAATTGGCTTAAATCGGACATTATCTACCTACCTAGCTACATAATTCCAATGAAAAACCATATATAATCAACTGGTCGAAAAAGAGGACACTTTTTGACCACCATTAATCACTGCAAAAAGAAGGTTGAAAAATAAATAGAAGGATTTAAAAAAATGTGGTCGAAAACTGGACTCTATTTAAGGAGTATAATTTACTAATAATGTGTTAGAAGAGTTCAACCCTATTTAGATTTAGTAAAATTGAAAAGGGATAGACAATCTGAATGCCGTTTGTCCGGTTCTCCACCAATTGGTCGAGAAAGGGAAAATCACATATATCACATACCTAATATTCGACCACTTCATTTTATATAGAAAAATATTATAAACATGGTTCAAACATAGTTTTTCGGAAGGATAGATTAAACTTGACATACCACACAAAAAATGAAGTAATTGAAAGATAATTTATCACTTACTTGCTATTTCTGAAGCTACAGTTCACTACAAATTTTAAACTATTTCGTGTCTTCAGTAATCTGCTCACTGACTGCCTATGCACCCTTAAGCATTCAATAATGAAATTGTCATGTAAACGACTCGAAAACCGGGAAGATTTTAGATGACTGATATTGGCTTATAGTTTCTTATTTCCATTAGATTTGTATGAAACTAGTCGAAAACCGGCACTGGTCGGACAACAGGCGCAACCACCCTATATTAATATCTGTAATATTTGGGGGTTTGAGATTGAGATTGTGTAATATTTCAGTAATTGCATGATCTGAGTGACTGAGCTTAATTCCTTCCCCTTTTCATAATCTGAACTTATTATAAGTATTAGTATTTTGTATATAAATGTCACTTCCACCTTAATCGAACTTTTCCTTGTAAACTTTTTTTTTAGCTCATTACCAAAACCTCTTGTAATAAGAGTTGTAATTCTTGAGAAAATTACCAGTTTGTTACTAACATATACCTTTAGAAAACAATTTGCACAATACATTTTACAACAAAAATAATATTAAAAATTCATACAAAATATACCCTCTTTGATGATGCTTCAAAAACCACTCCTGTTCTGAAATCCAATTTAATTGATGATTTCAGTTTGAATTAGCGAATTTCTCGAAAAATTGCAAAGTTATATAATAAGAGATGTCATTGCCACCTTAATTGAACTATCCCTTGTAGTAAACTTATATATAGGTACTTGTCATATTTTTTTTCAGCTCATAACAAAAACATTTTGTAATAAGATTCAATTCTTAAGAAAATTATCCAATTTTTCAGTATCATACTGTTAGAAAACAATTTGCCCAAAATATTTTACAACAAACATAATATTGAAAATAATTAATACAAAATATATTTCTTTCATAACTTTTCGGGAACCCACACCCTTTCTCAAATCTGAATGGTTATTTCCATTTTTCTATAATTCATTGTTTGTATGTTGTATATTTATTAATATTTATTGATTGTTATTATTTCGTATTGCTCTTTGACTAGGTTCTAGATTCTTTTTATATCTTATGTATCATCCGACTTGGATATATTCACATATTTGAATAATTTTTCTATTTCTTCTGGAGTAATTAGAGTAAAATTCAATATTGCTTCGCAAGTTGTCTTTTGAAAGTTTTACATGATAAAGAATATTTGTTACAGAAAGTGTTTCCCTAATTCCCGCAAAAAAGTCATTTATGTTTTCATAAATTTCCCCTGTTTTTCTAGATTTTTTATTGTTGAAATAATTGATTTCACCAAGGAGTGGATGTTTTTGATTATGGAAATGTTTTTTTTCTCGTTTTCCTCTAGTTTGTTAAACTTGTTGGCATATAACTTTATCCTCGCTGTTTTTATCACTGATCTTAGACTCTTCTACACCTCAACATGTAGTTTTCTCACATAATCATTCTCAGGTCGATTTTTATCTCTCTTTTCTAATAATATTTTTTATTCTTTATCGCTTCCTTGGCTGTTAAACCATATGTTTGATTTTTTTCGAAATCGTTCATTCTGTTGCTATGTAGTGTTATTTAAAAACAGTGGAAAATATTTTTGTTAGCTTTGTTCAATTCTCAGAATATCCCGTTTCAATTCCTTGATATGAACTTTTTTCTTAATGAAAAACTGTAGCATTTGTATTTGTTCTAAAATCATTAATATTGGTAGCTCATGGTCACTAAGGCCATTCCTAATTTCATGTTGGTTATCAATCAATTAATCAAAAACATATTGTCGAAGATATAAATGAAAATATAATTTATTGCCGGAAGAACAAATTCTTATTGACAAAGCTAGAAAGTTACAAGACATGAAATATTAGTGTTGTAAATATACATAAAAACGCTTGAAAATAAATCAAGTTGAGGCAATAATACATATAATCTCCTTGTAAAAGTTACTATTGTAGATGTACAATTGCACATTAAAAATTGAATAGGAATTATATATATGATTAAGGTCCTGATACAGGCATTACAGTCACAATTTAAAATGAAATGTAAAACAATATCATTAATAGGTAAATTGGTAAAATATTATATATTTATGGTATGGACTAAAGCTGGGTATTGTCATTGGGTGTTTCTCAGTGTAGTATGGAAGAACTCTTGGCTATCATAAATAACTGATTCTCGGAGAATATATTTGACTTCAGATCTGAACATGTTATATTCCTCGATGTTTCTGATATTTGGTGGAAGATTATTGTATATTTTTGCAGCATTATAGATTAATGAGTTTTTGATCAAACTAGTTGAGGGAATGGGGAGTTGTAATTGGTTTCTTTGGCGGGTGATTCCCACATTGACATGATACAATTATTTGTTTTTAAAAACCAAACAAATTGTTTCGAGGAGAACAGGGATGCTTGGGTTAACAGTTTGTTCTTCTTGAAGAGTGACCTACATGAAACTCTTGGACCCGCTTTATATGTGGTAGACGAGTTTAGCTGTTGCTGCATCCAATTCCCTGGCTACAGTGTGCAATGCATAACATCCAGAGGGTAGTTTTTTCCCAACTGCTTGACATGATATTGGAAGTTCAAGTGATTGTCAATGTAGACACCAAGAAATTCAATCATATTTAGATTGGTTATACAATTCTAAAAATATAGAATTATTGTGGTATGTTCAAAACAATGAAGTCATAAAAATTCTACAAAGATCTAATCATTATAAAACATAAAAAGTATACAAAACACTACACATTAACACGCAATCAAAATGTGCGATTTTTGTGATACATGAGACATAGATGCAGCAGAGAGGCTCAGAGAGCATTAGAATCAAAATACAAAGACCCAGTTTAAAATATACCAATATGTGTTCATTTGGTCAGTGAGAATGATAACAAGGTTTGAACAAAGTTGACATAACTTGTATATTTTTTATGTTTTATAACGAGTACCTGGGCGACCAAGCTTTGCTCGGTGTTTTTTTTTCAGTAAAATCGTGTTTTTTTCGGAGATACGAATCACATACTTATTTATTACATATGAATATTTTGCAATCTTACCTAGTGCACAGGTTCGCTACAAATACACATTTTAAATAAACGGTATGAGTTTCTTGGTCTAACCAAAGAAAAACCTATATAACATTGAACAAAGTTTAGAGGTAACACTAGGCTAACATCCAATAGCTACAAGGCAAGTACCAAAAATTTAAAGATGGGCTATACATATCGATTCGTAATATTTTTTTTGTGTTAAATCGCGTTTTTTTCAGGAAAGACTCATATATAGATAAAGTTAAAAAGAAAACTCTATCTAAATACAAAATTTCATCCAAATAGTTAGAGCCGTTTTCCTAGATAGCCGAAATATATATATATATATATATATATATATATATATATATATATATATATATATATAAGAATTGCTCGTTTAAAGATATGAGATTAGTACTTTGTAGAATTTTTATGACTTCAATATTTTTAACATAGCACAATAATTCTATATTTTTAGCATTGTATATTATATCTACTTTTTAGTATGACCTAATTATAGTAGTCATGCTTTGTAATAAAACATAGATGGTTTGAAATAGGAATCGAGCGCCTATGTCGCATTGAAGTTGAACGAGGTACTCAAAGTCTATCGTTTAGATATTCTTCCAAACTATAGTTTGCTTTCGGTAGCAACAGTTTTTTGACTTACTTATGAAATACTTTTGAATTTTTTTTACTTTTCATTTCACTGGGTAGATGGTTGAATATCTTTTTACTCTCAAAAATTATAGAGTTTTTGGTTAATGTCGATGTTGGTTTATTTATTTATTTATTTATTTATACTGATTACAAACAGACTATGTCTAATAACATGTATCAGTTGGAAAATTTCAAACATACAGAAGTGAAGTATAACAATTATACAGATACAAACATATATATATATATATATATATATATATATATATATAAACAATATTAAAACTATTAAAATATTTAAAAATAATGTACAAACATCACAAGGCACTTATACTATCCTGGTTGTATCTCAAATGGGAGAGTAGTGAGGTCTTAGAGATATTAAGGAAATAAATTTCTCCTGTTCTCAAGAGGTTGTTAACACTGACTAAGCAGTTGTTAATGGGGGCGCTTAAATTGTGAATTTTGAAGGGGCTATTTCTGGTTCTCAGTCTTATGTCTGGTACGTTATCAAAGACGAAAAGAATCTGGATCCTTTCACGTCGTTCGCTCAAAGTCATAATTTCAAAATCTCTTCTTTGGTTTTCGTAGGATATACGCAATGGGTATATTCCATATTTTTTGAAGTGCATGGATCTTAGAAATTTTTTTTGAATTTTTTCAAGCATATCGGAATATGTTATGGTCTCAGGGTTCCAAATAATATAGCAGTACTCTAACTTAGATCTAACATAGGAATTAAATAGTATTATAGATGTTTGGTATTTAAAATCATGGCTTGATCTCAAGATGAAGCCGAGTTTTCTGTAGCACTCAAAGCTAATTCTGCTAATATGTTCATTGAACGACAATGTTTTAGTAAAAACAACACCCAGATCCTTGATTTTATCTAGAGATTCCAGCTCGACATCATTATGGTATAGTTTCCGACTATTTCTTTTTTTTTTTTTAGTGTATGATACTATTTTACATTTCGACTCATTTAGTGATAGGTCATTATCATCGCAGTACTTACAGATTGCATCAATTATGTCTTGGAACTTTTTTGTGTCTTCTACTGATGTTATTTTGAGAAACACTTTCAAGTCATCTGCATATAGAAGAAATTTTGTACCTTCAAGATAGTCATTGATATCATTAATGAACATGACAAAAAGCAACGGTCCCAGTATCGAGCCTTGGGGTACACCCGAGGTACTAGTAAAACTCTCGGACTGACAGTTATTATATTTAACAAAGTTAGGACGATTTGTCAGATACGATTTTATAAATGCGACTAATTTTTCATCGAATGAAAATGATGTTAACTTATTCAGCAAAACATTGTGATTTACCCTATCAAATGCTTTTGCTAGGTCCGTGTAAATGGTATCAATTTGATAGTTGGATATTTCTTTGGAGACATACTCGCTAAAGACGCAAAGGTTTGTTGTGGTTGATTTTTTATTTATGAACCCATGTTGTTCCTCTAAGAGTACTGAAGATATGTGACAATTTATTTTTTTATGCATTGTCTTCTCAAATATTTTTGAGGGTGATGGTAAAATAGTGATGGGCCTATAGTTTGTTATTTCATTGGTTTTGCCAGATTTATGAATTGCAATTATACGTCCCACTTTGAATCTTTCAGGAAACACATTAGACTCCAATGATCTATTGAAAATAATTTGTAGTGGTGATGATAATAGGTCAGCGAATGCTTTGAAAAAGTAGGCTGGTATTCCATCTACCCCCATTGCCGCCTTGGGTTTCAATGATTGAATGGCCTCTAAAATATCAGATATTTCAATGTTTTTAATTTGTAGGTTAGTAAGACCATAATCTCTATGTTCGGTTTCCCTAGAGATGAGTGTACTTTAACTATATACTGACTTGAAGTATTGTGCTTAGGCATTGGAGATATCTTTATCTGATTCTAAGATTTCATTATTATAAATAAATCTACTTTATATAGATGAGTTACTTCTTTTATTTTTCATAAAGTCCCAAAAGTATTTTGGATCCGAATGAATTTGTTCCTCAATATTTTTCATATGATTTTCATAACTCGCTTTGATAAGTTTTTTGGTTTCACTTCTCAGTTTCCTGTATCTTTGCAAATATTCGGGTTTTATTTTTTACATAAACGTTTCTTTAGCTTTATTTTTTGAACAAGCTCTTTTGAGTACCAGTGAGAATATTTGTTTTTGTATTGTCTTTTATTGTCTTTTATGTGGGATGCATTCATCCATTATATCGTACAGAGTGTCATAAAATTGAGTAACACATTCATTTGGATCATTTGAGTTAATAATATTTACCCAATCACACAGATAGTATAACCTATTAAAATCACCTTTTTTGTAGTCATAGTTAGGTGAGTTGGTATCATGGAGTTGAGAGTGGTTTCCTTTTGAGAAACATATAAGGGTGGGTGATATTGGTCAATACTTACTAGAGGAGAGTCTGAGAGGGATACCGTTGCTTCTGTCCGGCTCATTAATACCAAGTCCAAAGTATTGGTTCATGGATCGAAATTCTTGAGGCCATGCTCAGGTGATATAAATGATTTTCTAGCAAACATGGAAGAGGTACTACTGAAGTGTTTGAACAATAATAGTATTATAGTTGTAGCTGGAGATTTCAATATTTCTATGCACAATGATAACAAAGATAAAGAAAATTTTTTTGCACTAATGCACTAATCTGTTTCCAACTGTTAAAGATTTTACGCGGATAACGAGTACATCACAGTCATTAATAGACAACATTTTTACTAACAGCAAAGAGTATCATAGTGTTGAGGTATTTCACATTTGGGATATCAGATCATACGGCACAAAAAAATTATTTACTATGTAAAAAGGCAGAACAAACAACATATTGTCAAAAGAGTCTTCAATCAAAGAAATAAAGAAAATTTCAAGAAAAAAATTGAAAAAGTAACTTGGGCAGAAGTTTACAAGACTGATAAGGTAAATGGAGCTTGGGAAAACTTTGAAAAGTATTTTATGTATCATTTCAATGAATATTTTACGGAAAAAAAAATCAATGTTAGAAAAAAAAAACTAATGAATCTTGTAATGACCCAGAAGTAATTAGGTGAAGGAACAATTAATATATTGCTGGTCTTGAGCTCAAGAGATAATAGGTATAAAGGTGAAAAATAGAATTTTTATCACAAAATAAAGCTAAAATTTTCCAGAATAAAATAGAACAATCTGACAATAAATCAAAATGTGTATGGTCAATAATTAACGACATAAAGGGTTCTGCAAAAAAAATCAATATACAAATACCAGGAGAAGGCATGACCTTAGCAAATAATTTTAACAAACATTTCATTGAATGTGCTCCAAGTCTGGTGACAGAATATGCGGAAAATAATCATGTATGCCACGTGCAGAAGTCTGATAGATGTATGTATGTAAAAAAGAGTAACAGAGGAGGAAATAACTGAAATTGGTAATCAACTGAAGAACAAGTCTAGCAGTGGTTATGATGAAGTACCTACATCACTTTTAAAATATTGTATTAAAGAATTCGCAAAACCTTTAGCATATGTAATAAATTTATCATTGAAAGTAGGAGTCTTTCCAGACAGGTTGAAGATAGCTTTAATAAAGCCTCAATATAAAAAAGGTGATCCCACAAAATGTGAAAATTACCGACCAATCAGCTTGCTATCGGGTTTTTTGAAAAATGCATGTGTAACCGGGTGATGGAATTTATGACACTCAACAACTTTTTCTATGAAGGCCAGCATGCCTACCTGAAGGGAAAGGGAACCCAAACTGCAATATATAGGTTTACTCAGGTCATTTATGAAACACTGGAAAAGAATGAAGTAGCCTTGGGATTATTCCTAGATTTAACCAAAGCATATGATTGCATAAGCCATACACTGGTGTTAAAAAAACTAGAACAATATGGGATTCAGGGGAAGGCACTTTCATGGTTTAAGTCTTATCTTTCTGGAAGAAGTCAAAAGGTTATGGTCACAAAGAATGATACAGGTTACATATCAAATTCAAATCAAATAAACTTGGGCATTCCCCAGGGCAGTATAATTGGTCCGGTGATATTCATATTATATATTAATGATATGTCAAAGTGCGTAATATAGAGAATTGCTCACTTACAAACTATGCTGATGACACAAACTTACTGGTGATGGCTGAAGGCTTGGAAAGGTTGGTCAATGGTGCATCTGAAGTTTTTCTTTCACTGTGTGACTGGTTCAAGAACGAAAGATTGATTTTGAATACCGAGAAAACAAGCTGTATACTATTCAAAACAAATCGTTCCAACATGCATGTGCCAGATAATGTACTCTTAAATAATCAAGAAATC
This sequence comes from Gonioctena quinquepunctata, assembly GCA_018342105.1. NCBI lineage: Eukaryota > Metazoa > Arthropoda > Insecta > Coleoptera > Chrysomelidae > Gonioctena > Gonioctena quinquepunctata. The sequence continues at coordinate 1,200 of JAFIRS010006807.1, read as the reverse complement.
ACATCACCTTAGATGAGTGTTTGTCATGGAAAGAACACATAAGTAAATAAAAGCTGAATTCTTTTACACTATGAAAGTTTAAACAATAAGTAGATCAAAAAGTAATGAAAATAATATATTTCAAACTTTGAAGCACTATATCGATATGGAGTGATTTTCATGGAGCATCCAATGATACTGAAAAGGTCTTTGCTGCAAAAAAGAGCAATTAGAACAATTTTTCAACCTAGGTTTCAGGGAGACATGTAGAGGATATTCAAAAAAAAAATATTAACAGTAACAGCAGTATATATAAGAATCATTATTTCTATTCAAAAACAGGGAATATTTCAACACAAATCAGACAGTACAACAATAGTACGAGATCGTTAAATTATACTTATCCCATACACAGCTTTAATGTCAGAAAAAGGAGCTCACTATAGTTGCATCAAATTTTTTCAATAACTTCCAAACAGCATGAAATCTATCATGAGTTTGATGTTTTAAAAAGGCATTCACAAACTGTTAGTACAACTAGAACCCTATGATGTGAAAATTTATGAATACCTGGTAAAATAAAATTTATGTCCAATGTTTGTAGATTTTTAGATTTGTATATATATATGCACGGACGCCTACTTCGTTCTGGGTACTGATACTGTGATCTATTGCTGTACTTACCTGTTTACGAAATAAAGATGATATTATTATTATTATTATTGTTTACAAAATTTGGAACATCACTCGTGGAGTAGAGATCATATTTGCACAAAATGTTCAAGATTATTTTAGCCTTAGAGGAACCAGCTTCAGGATCATATGAGGCGCCACTGATTTTGGGCATTAAAGTTACCTACACAGAATACATTATCAGGGATAAAGATCATTACGTTCTTCAATAGAGTCACGAAATTTTTCATAGGCTGTTAGGTTTGATCCTGACCTGATATACAGACAAAAAGTTGTTATTGTGGTATCGTATAATTTGCATGTCACACATAGCCACTGAAAATCAATGTCTATGTTTTTTGATACTTGCACGATATGATATTTATTTTGGACACAGCATAGTACATCACCTCCTCGCTGCACACCTGCAATTTCGTATGGTTTGTCATTCCTCAGTATTTGGTATTTAGGAATGGGTATGTTGTCATTTTGCCGAGTGTTGAAGGATCTCTCAGAGAAATAGTGTACTTTTTTATGGATAAGACATAC
>JAFIRS010006806.1:0-31688 GCA_018342105.1 Gonioctena quinquepunctata | reverse complement strand
AATTTTTAAATTTTTTCATTTAAAGTTATTCCCTTTTCAGATACTAATAGTGATATTCCTTTTTAATACCTGAAAATTCTTAACGGCCGTACGTAGAATGTTACAGAGTTTAAAAGATTGGTGTGACAAAAAAATGTAAAATAATCCTTGTCTTGTCATTTAGAAATTCAAAGTGACGTTTGGTTTTTGGCCCCTTGCTATGGATAACGGCTGCAAAAATTAAATTTCCCGGGTGTGTTGTGAACGCGAAATACTCATTTCGCGTGCGATTTCACGAAAATGTATTTCGCGGCCTTGGCATACAAATTACTATTTTCAGGGTTTTTCAAAATTCGACCTCAAAGGGGTTGAAAGTTTGTTTAGGAGTGCTGTTAGTTTCTGAGTCATTTTTTTTTAATTTGATGTCTTGTTACAAATAAAGAAATACGTATTTCAGTAGAAAAATCGAATATAAACGGTTTTCTTCACATAAAGGATTCAATATAAAATTGAACCAGAGAAAGGTAGATCTCAGGTGAAAAACAACTACTTTCCTGGCAAATACCACGCAGAACGTTGAATGATATTCACCTGAAAATCCATGCATACTTCCATATAATATCAATGGACATTGAATGCAAATTTTCTTTCTGATAAGCTCGATTATGTTTAATTTATGTCGTGTTCACCTAACAATCCGCATACCGGTTTCAGGTTCTTGGCCCTCATCAGTACCCGGGTAGTACCAGCCAAAGGTCAAAGAATTGGCTGAAGTGAGAATCAACGTAAACAAACCATCATCGATCTTGTAACACCTATAGGTACGCCGGAAAAGATAAATTTAACTGGCGGTACCTGTGACGAAAACACTCGAAAATATCCACCTCGATAGGTTTCTAAATAAAGATTCCTTCTCGAGTAGGGGCAAATCGTCTGCATATAGTGGAGAGATAAGTGCCGTAGTAGAATGAATAGAAAAATCGAATATAAACGGTTTTCTCCACATAAAGGATTCAATATAAAATTGAACCAAGAAAGGTAGATCTCAGGTGAAAAACCGTTTATATTCGATTTTTCTATTCATTCCACTTCACATGGCCTTATCTCTCACTATGAGACGGGCGCCACCTGAAGAAGGAATCTTTATTAAACATCGATGAGATATTTTCGGTGTTCTTTTGTCACTGGTACCGCCAGTTAAAGTTATCTTTCCAACGTACCTAAGGTGTTACAAGATCGATGATGGTTTGTTTACGTTTTGCCACTCACCAGATTCTTGTGGCGGTACTTTAATGATGAACCAAGACTGAAAACCGTATGCGATTGTAGGTGAACACGCATAAATAAACATAATCAGCTATCAGAAAAACATTTGCATTCAATGTCCATGATATTATATGGAAGTATGCATGAATTTTCAGTGATATCATTCAAAGTTCTGCGTGGTATTTACCAGGAAAAAGTTGTTTTTCACCTGAATCTACCTTCTTAATTATATTGAATCCTTTATGTCGTTATTCTATTCATTCCACTTCACATGGCACTTATCTCTCACTATATGCTAGACGGGTTTGCCCTCCTCTGAGAAGATCTTTTATTTAGAAACCTATCGAGGTGGGATATTTTCGGAGTGTTTCTTTTCTGTCACTAGGTACCGCCAGTTAAAGTTTATCTTTTCCGGCGTACCTATAGGTGTTACAAGATCGATGATGGTTTGTTTACGTTGTGTCTCACTTCAGCCAGAGTTCTTTGGACCTTTGGCTGGTTGACTACTCCGTACTGATGAGGGCCAAGAAGCCTGAAACCGGTATGCGGATTGTTGGTGAACACGCATAAATTAAACATAATCGAGCTTATCAGAAAGAAACATTTGCATTCAATGTCCATTGATATTATGGAAGTATGCATGGATTTTCAGGTGAATATCATTCAACGTTCTGCGTGGTATTTGCCAGGAAAGTAGTTGTTTTCACCTGAGATCTACCTTTCTCTGGTTCAATTTTATATTGAATCCTTTATGGAAAACCGTTTATATTCGATTTTTCTATTCATTCCACTTCACATGGCACTTATCTCTCACTATATGCTAGACGGTTGCCACTCCTACTGAGAAGGAATCTTTTATTTAGAAACCTATCGAGGGTGGGATATTTTCGAGTGTTTCTTTCTGTCACTAGGTACCGCCAGTTAAGTTTATCTTTTCCGGCGTACCTATAGGTGTTACAAGATCGATGATGGTTTGTTTACGTTGTGTCTCACTTGGCCAGAGTTCTTTGGACCTTTGGTGGTTGACTACTCCGTACTGATGAGGGCCAAGAAGCCTGAAACCGGTATGCGGATTGTTAGGGTGAACACGACATAAATTAAACATAATCGAGCTTATCGAAAGAAACATTTGCATTCAATGTCCATTGATATTATATGGAAGTATGCATGGATTTTCAGGTGAATATCATTCAACGTTCTGCGTGGTATTTGCCAGGAAAGTAGTTGTTTTTCACCTGAGATCTACCTTTCTCTGATTCAATTTTATATTGAATCCTTTATGTGAAGAAAACCGTTTATATTCGATTTTTCTATTCATTCCACTTCACATGGCACTTATCTCTCACTATATGCTAGACGGGCTTGCCACTCCTACTGAGAAGGAATCTTTTATTTAGAAAACCTATCGAGGTGGGATATTTTCGGAGTGTTTCTTTCTGTCACTAGGTACCGCCAGTTAACGTTTATCTTTCCGAGCGTACCTATAGGTGTTACAAGATCGATGATGGTTTGTTTACGTTGTGTCTCACTTCAGCCAAGAGTTCTTTGGACCTTTGGCTGGTTGACTACTGCGTACTGATGAGGGCCAAGAAGCCTGAAACCGGTATGCGGATTGTTAGGTGAACACGACATAAATTAAACATAATCGAGCTTATCAGAAAAAAACATTTGCATTCAATGTCGATTGATATTATATGGAAGTATGCATGGATTTTCAGGTGAATATCATTCAACGTTCTGCGTGGTATTTGCCAGGAAAGTAGTTGTTTTTCACCTGAGATCTACCTTTCTCTGGTTCAATTTTATATTGAATAATCCTTTATGTGAAGAAAACCGTTTATATTCGATTTTTCTATTCATTCCACTTCACATGGCACTTATCTCTCACGTATTTCAGTGTTTTCAGAAATTCAACCCGTAAAGGGGTGAAATGGGTGGTGTAAATTTCTATGGTGGTTTAGTTAGATTTTAAGATAAAGTCATGAAAATGGTGTTTTGGCTCTATGTTACAAATAAATGAATCGTGTTTAACCTTATTTGGATATTCCGTCTCCAAAGGGGAGAAATGGGGTTAGGAAATTTGTAATAGTCGTCACAACGCAAACCACCCAAACAAGATAACCTGATAACGGGAAGCGGGCAAAGCCTCAGGCATGAAAGCTGAGAGCTGCCGAAAACCTGGCCAATCGAGTAACAGAATGAAATGTTTTTACAAGCTTTCTCGGTGTCGGTCTGTCTGTAATCAAATCTTCCAAGTTAAATTTCAACCACTTCTTGTTTCTAGCACGATTAACGTGAAACTTGGCAGGTGTTCATAGTTCCCGTGGCAATGCATTATGGAATTTTGGTTATAGAAAAAACAAAATACCGGCTCTAAGATGGCGGACGAGATTCGTGTTTATGGTCCGATTCGACTCAAAGTTGCTATGTGGGAGTTTTCGGGGTCGGAGATTCAAAATTCACAAATTCAAGATGGCAGCTCCAATATGGTGGATGAGTTATGTGATAATGGACCGTTTCTATTCAAAATTATGAATTTAGTAGATTATGAATTTAGTAGAAGATTATTGATTTTTCATCAGAATTCATAATTTGAAGATGGCAGCTCCAGGATTTCGGACGAGTTAATCTTTAGATGGTCTCCTCATTGAAGAACTAGATAGCTCAGAACTTATAATGACGATGCATTAACAAAAATGCATAGATTAAGTCCTACTTACTGAAAAGCACATAATAAAATAATTAATAAAAAAAACCTTTTAAAAGACAAGCTTTCATTCAAATGCGCCAAAATGTAAAAAATAATTGCTTTGGATGTGCGACGTAGGTTATTCCGTGAGTTTCAGATTCGAAAGCTCGTAGCGCAAAGTTTTCAGTTCGAATACAAAAGCGACAAGCTCTTGAATCTATAACTCACGGGAATAACCTACGTCACAAAAACCCAAAAGCAATTATTTACTAGTACATTTGAACAAAACCTTGTCTTTAAATGGGTTTTTTTATTAATTTTTTTAAAAAGTGGAAGTGATACCTTACAAAGTGAATGACCTGTTTCACAGCGGGTGGGGCGGAGGTATAAAATTCCCTACTGTTTGGTGGAGCCTAAATACTACGAAACATTGATTATTTGTTTGTGAATGCGTTATTGGACCACAGCTCATAGATCTGAAATACGTTAGTCGATTGCAATCGACTAACCACCATCATAAATTGGGGAGCACGTCGAGTTCGAAACAATCGAATGAATTAGACATCACCTGAAGATGGCAAATGGAATTTGCCGAAACGTCGTGAAATCGGACCTTTGAAAACCCAAAGAACGCGGGCAGAACCCAGAGAAACTATCTCAACACATTTTACCTGCGAAAATCTACGACGAAACATATATATTAATTATATATATATATATATATATATATATATATATATATATATATATATATATATATATATATTAAGTGATTGGTATGTGGTTTATGCAGCAGGCCAATAAGTGTACTCTTTCACACATTCCAAGCTTTCGATAATATTTATTATCATCATCGGGGATGCTACAAAATAGGAAGACACATAGGAATATAAATAGAAAAAAACAAGACATTCATAACTTACAGTGTAGTGAGGTTATGCGGCGATGATGTTAAAATTATTTATAAAGTTATATGAACAAAACTGTGTATACAACTCACAGGAATCAACTACAATCCACATTACATACGTTAACAATGTATTCTTATGTTGAGAATTATGAATCGTGTTTTACTTTGAAAGGGTTGTCAACTAGACATGTGAATGGATGGATTCTCAAATAGACTGACACAACAGATAATATAGACCACTTGAATTGAAGTAGTATTACCAAGTGAAATTTACAACGACATAGGATATTTCCATAAAAGATCCAAATAAAAGTTTATTGACTATTGAGAATTTAGATGTGTGAATATAGGATGATGTGCTTGAAATAATCAAACTATGTTATTAGCATTCAAGGGGTAATCTGCTGATTCTCCCTCACATTAGGATTGTCTACATAAATTAAATAAGAGTTGATTCCTGTGAGTTGTATGCACAGTTTTGTTCATATAACTTTATATATAATTTTTAAAATCATCGCCACATAACCTCCACACTGTAAGTTATGAATGTATTGTTTTCTCATTATATATTCTAAAGTGTCTTCCTATTTTAAGCATCCCTGAGATAATAAATATTATCAAGCTTAATCCTGTTAAAGAGTACACTTATTGCCTGCTACATACAAATACCAATCACTAATTCTATTCAGTCAGCAAATAAAACTACAAATTCTTATATATATATATATATATATATATATATATATATATAAATATATACCATTATACTTCTTTTTATTGGGTCATTTTAAATCCAAAGTTTATATTACACAGCCAACCTCTCTTGATGATCTACGCAGGAGAATTGTGGAGTGTCGTGCAGTGACTCCAGAAATGTTGAGCAAAGTGCGAAGACATTTCGAAAATCGCTTATACTTCTGTATGGAACTGAATGGTTCACATTTTGAACCTTTCTTACGATGACAACATTTTAGGTGATGAAAAATAAAAATATCTTGATAAAACTTAGTTTTCATTAAAACTTCAACAACACTTGATCGATCCTCAATTTCAGTACACCGATGTATCTGGGATTGAATTCCCTTCAAAATGATGTATCACAAGTAAAGTAGTCCCATTGAAAATTCTGAAGTAGGGGGTGCTGGGGCTGAGGGGGTTGACAACACAATGATGATGTATTTGGTGAAAGTGTTCATCCTTGAAATAAAAATTGACGGGTCTGAGCGATTTTCAATTTTATTCACGAGTTCGGAGATTAGGGGGGTGACAAGTTTTAGCTGGGACACACGGTATATATCAACCATATATATAAACTGTTGCTCGATCGTGTTTTTTTGACTTCATAGTCGCTATATATTTTGACAGGATCAGGGAGGCAAGCAAAAACAGCTTTTAGTTCAGTGTTTTTCAGTAGAATATTGATTGGTTGATTTTATTTTTTTATAATAAATTATTTTCAATAAATAGTAAATATTTCAATTGTGTGTTCTGGATTGTAAAATGTTTTTTTTTCGGCAAATTCGAAAATAAAATAAAAATAGTAAATTACCAAAATCGCATTCATTCTGAGCTCTGAACCTCTGAAAATCAACGAACTGGATTTTTGTGGATTCTACTAGAAAACATTTCGATATTCATGCAGTTTGGTAAATATGGAACCAAAAATGTACTTTTGTTGAACCACACCGGACTACGTTTTCGAGACGTAGCGAGAATTTTCCGAAAAAAGGTATTTCGAAATAGAACACATTCAAATACTTACTCGAATTTGGAGCATTTATATTCGGATAGACCATAGATAAGACCATTCTTTAACGTGGCTTTGAAATTGAGGGCTTGCGTTCCTTGTTCCACAACTACTTCCGTGAAGGAAAGGGGGTCGAAAGAAGGCAAGTTGATTTGCGGTATACCCTTCTTCAGATAGGGTCTCACCGTTTCTAATGCCTTGGCTATACATTTGTTGAGATTTTTGTCGGATCTCGAGCAACGTGGAATATCCTTAGCTAAAAATGAATTCGGAATGAGAAATAAAAGTGAGTATTCCTGGTCTATACATAAGGAGAATATCTTTTACTGTGTGTGAAATTGGGAAATCCCCAAATCAGGCTCTTATGAACATCTGATGCATCCCCACGAATAATGATAGAAATAAACGTCCAAATTATCAAACTCACAATGAAATCTTGCACTATTAATGAGCTCCATTTCACTCTCAAGCGTACGTTTAGTGATCAAACCATTTTTTTTTTTTTTTTTTTTATATGTTCTGGTTCCCACGAAAAGGGATATCCTGTAATGTTCAGAGAACATCGTGGGAACCAAGGGAAAGAAGGTAGGAGTTGGTGTTCTTCTTAAATTTCTGGAGGTTGTATGCCTCGGGAAACACCTCCCTAGGCAATGAGTTCCAAAGCCTCGCTGTTCGTTGGATGAACGAGTCTTTGGAAAGTGATGTTCTGCAGGTCTCCAAAGTGACCACGAAGGGGTGTGAAGACTGAACTTGACGGGTTAATCTCGAAGAGACTGCCAAAGGAGGAACGATTGTTGATATTTCAGAAGAGCATCGCCCATGAAAATATCTATAAAATAGAGACAAATCGCCAACTTTTCTACGGTGTTCCAGACAAGTGAGCGAGTTTGTAAGCGAGGCATCACCGACGAGACGAATTGCCTTTTTGGACAGAATCCAATAGCTTCAGGGATATGTTTAGGTGCCGCACTCCAAATATGGGAACAGTATTCCAGGACAGGTCGGATCTGTGCCTTATAGATCATAAGCAGCTGACTGGAGGTGAAATAGCTCTTGGCACGAAACAAAAAACCAAGTTTTTGGGATGCACTTTTGGCAATGGACCTCACGTGATTTTCCCAGGAAAGGTTATTGCTGATAGTAATACCAAGCATCGATATGGATGACTTCAGTGGTATGGTTACTCCTGACAAAGTTATGTTAGGCACAGTGAGATCGGCTTTTCTAGAGAAAAGACATGCTTGTGTTTTGTTTGCATTGAATTCTACCAAGTTATTGAATCCCCATTCGAGAATTGTTGCTAAGTCCATATTTACATTGTTAACATTTCTTCCTCGTTCATTTCTGATTTCACGGGCTGATATAGGGGCCCTGGAAGAGAAAGCGGTATGGAGGGTACTATCATCGGCAGAGCTGTGTACGGGACATGAAGTTGCTTTCAATAGGTCGTTGATGTGGAGTAAAAAAAGTGTTGGTGCTAGAATGGATCCTTGCGGAACACCAGCATTTATGAGTAGAGTGTCAGATGAAACTCCATCGACCACTACATGGAGAGACCTGTTTGAGAGAAAACTAGCAAGCAGAGAACACAGCTGAGGGGCAAGCCATAAGATGGAAGCTTGGAGGAGTCCCTGGTGCCAATCTCGATCGAACGCCTTGGAGATATCTAATGCCACAGCTAAAGTTTCTCCATACTTTTCAATAGATAGCTGCCATATATGTGAGACGTATGCGAGCAGGTCACCAGTTGATCTCTGATGGCGGAAGCCATATTGCCTATCATTGATAATTCCTGAGTCTTCCAGATATTTCATGAGCTCGATGTTGATGGCTTTTTCCATGACCTTCGAAATAATAGATAGCAGTGCGATAGGTCTGTAGTTGCTAGGTAGGGTCTTTTTGCCTTTTTTAGGACTGGCTGTACTCTTGCAATTTTCCAATTGGACGGAAATACTCCCAAATTGTAAGAGTGGTTGAACAACTTGCAAAGAACAGGTGTTAGTTCGGGGCACATTTCTTGGAGAACAATCGGCGGGATTCCGTCAGATCCACAGGCTTTGTTGGTGTTGAGACCCAGCAAAATCTTTCTGATAGTACGTTGGCGAAAGGTGATCTCGGGCATGTGACTGTCAATAGGTGTAATGTTCGGGGGTTGTTTTCCCGAAGAATCCAGAGTGGAATTTCCAGCAAATAGGTGCGCAAAGATATTGGCTTTTTCCTGGGCAGTCGTTGCTAGTGTTCCATCTTCTTTGGTTAGGGGAGGAAAGAGCTGGAAGTGAAGTTTCTTCCCACAGCTTTGGCGAAAGACCAAAATGAACGGGATCCGTTGGGACATTCAACAAGTTTTGATCTTATTTTGGCATTATGAGCATCTTTTGAACATTCTATTGTCTCTTTGCATATGCCTCTAGCCTCAACGTATGCTGCCCTTGGTCTCAGGTCACGGATTTTTTGCCATCGATGGTATGCTGCCTTTTTGGAGGCCACAGCTCTAGAGCAGTTTCTGTTAAACCAGGTCTTATCGGATGATGTTCTTCTTTCGGTATTCGGTATGTAAGTTTGCATCCCCAACATGATGATTTCAGAAATTGTCTCAGCACATCGTGTTGGATCTACTGAAGAGAAACAAACCTCTTCCATGGAAACGCTGAGAAAAACATACGAAGACCTTCCCAGTCGGCCGAATTGTAATGCCACATGAGACGGGGTGGTATTGTGCTGCTCGATGGTAAATGGAAAGAGCATGTTGTGGAGATGAGGGTGTGATCAGAGTTTCCAAGTGGGGCACAAACTTCTATTCTATACGGGTCAGGATTGGTGGTGAGGAAAAGATCTAGTGTATTGGCAGACTGGTTGTTGACATCAGGGATGCGGGTTGGTAGCTCGACCAGTTGTTCTAGACCATGAGTGATGGCGAAGGCCTCAGCTTGACGACCTGCATCATCTGTTTTGTTAGAGAATTTGAGCCAGGCAGCATTATGTACATTAAAGTCCCCCATGATTATGGTTTCAGCTGTTGGATGGTTTTCCTGAATGTAGTCCAGTTTGAGTGATAAAAACTCAAAGAGGTTGTTATATGAAGGTTCATTAGGTGATAGGTAAAGGCAGCAGAGGAACTTAGTCACTTTGGTATCAGATAGCTTAAACCACATCACATCAAAGTCTTTCGGTTCCAAACTCTCTTCACGCTGGCATGAAAGGTTAGCCTTAGCGTAAAGGCAGACTCCACCTTTGAACCTGAATCGAGAATGGAGTTCGTAACCAGGACAAAGCATATGGACCTTGTTGGTGGACGAGTTTACTTGTGTTTCTGTTAGAGCCAGAATATCCGGTTTTTTCGTCTGTAGGTGATGGTGGACGTCATTGATGTTCTTGTTGAGTCCACGGATGTTGCAAAAATTAATCTTCAATGTTATTAGGTATTTCAAAACTTTTCTGTCACGTGAATCTTGGGACTTGTATATGTTAACAACATCGACTTCGACACAAATGTTTCCAAATTCTACACCTTATTCCTTGAACTATTTGACAAAGCGTTCCCGCCTGTTTCCCGTACAATCAAAAACACGCTTCAGAAAGGTGAACCCTGGATTACCAATGAAATCATCAATGAAGGTATACTACTTCGTGATATTTTCAATCTGAGCAGAATACAATTTGATGAAGCCATTAAGAAGCAAAGATGTATTTTTCGATTTTTTCCGCCTACGAGAATTTGCAATTTTTTACTCCATAACTTGTTTGCTTCCTGGAGCACATTTTAAATGTTTACTCGATAATATCACGCTATAAAATTGTTCAAAAGTTGATTATTATGTTAATTATACATTTCTAAAGTTAACAAAATATGAGAAATCGAGTAAATATTGTCCATTTTTTTATTGATATTTCACATTATTATCAGTTTTATGTACGACGAAGGCATTTTCCAACGTTTAAAAAAATACGCCATATGTTTATAACATATTTATAAACAAATGGATAAGTTGAATATTTTCCAAAAATTGTTTTTTGCATTAGGTTGTTAAGAGGTCATTATGATTATAAAAAATATAAAATGTCAAAGTTGTTGTTGTTAGGTAAATAAACAATTAAATTGGTAAAAAAAAAATCCTATTAGGTGGAGAAAACCAATTATTGATTTAAAAAAATAATTCTTAATATATTATTAAAATAATAAAAAAATATACAAAAAAAAAATTAGGTATTTTTTTTTTAATCATAATAAATTCTCAGCAACCTTATGCAAAAAAATTTTTTTTTAAAAATATTCAACTCCATTTGATTATCAATATATTATAAACAAACTGCGTATTTTTTTTAAACGTTGTAAAATGCCATTGTCAGTCATAAAACTGATTATAATGTAAAATATCAATTAAAAAATGGTGACAATATTTACTCAATTTCTCATATTCTGTTAACTTTAAAAATTTATAATTAACATAATAATAAATTTTTAAACAATTTCATAGCGTGATATTATTAAGTACACATGTAAAATGTGCTTCAGGAAGCAACAAAATAATGGAGTCATTCTGTGAACAACTATTCGGGTTTAAATAAAATCGGCGTTTCCAAAAAAATTACTTGATTAACAATAGCCTGACATTATCAAAATTCAATAAAAACAGTACTTTCCAACGAAATAACATTATTTCAAGTGTTCAGCTGACACCATAATTTTTTTGAATTTTTTTATTCTTTTTCTTTTTAAATCTTGTGACGCTAACATATTTCCCTTGACAAAAAAGTATCTTCATATTTTGAACACATTGCTAGTGGGGTATTGAAAACTTGGGCTACGATCAACGATGCAACAGGAGCGGTTGGTTGGATTAGGTCTACTTCGTGTTCATAGAGATGTGCAAATAAATGTTTTAAATGTTATTGAAAGGTTTGCAAATAAGAAACACAGGATACTTGGTGTCATTTTGTGATTTTTATTTTTATTTTAACGGAAGAAATCTTTGTTTTTATACCTACTTATAAGTATATGTATACAGTCAGTCTGCTTAAGTTGGCTACATATGGGAAACTTTTTTATTATTAATTTTACGAAAAAAAGTTATTCTTCATAAAAAGTTCTGCATGGTCTGAAAGCCAAGATATCAAATTCTATGAATCTTATACAGGGTATGTCAAAAAATATGAATTTTACTCAAGAGTAACTTTAAGTAAGTAACTTTATATTTCACAATATCGAAAATTGTTATAATGAAAAGTTGTTCGGAAGTAAAAACTTTGTTTTAATATGCAATTGCATCCTTCTGATTGAAAAAATTATTTTTTTACAAATTTTTCTCAAATTATCAATACCGAACATTTATCATTTTTATTAATCACAAACATGTTAACATTTCCGTTTCAAACAAACAAATGAACAAATTTTCACAAAACAAAATTTATTAAAAATCTAATGAACATTGAACAATTGATAGATAACCTTTTAATTAGTTAATGTCGGTCTTGTAACATTCCAGCGATGCATTTAAATTGATAATACCATAATAATTCATTTTGTAGTAATAATTTATATAATATATAATGAATATAACATTATTAGCTCCCTCAACTCACTAACGCCTCAACATATCCGCCTTCTCTTTAAATACAGGTAATTGTTCTATCACGAAAGTTTTTCAATATCCTCCTAACCATAGCCGGAGTAATACACTGAACGCATTCTGTAATGACTCTTTCCAAATGAGCAACATCTGTAGATGGCCTTTGAAGATACACCTTTTCCTTTAGGTAACCCCACAAGAAAAAATAGAGTGGCGTCAAATCGGGAGACCGAGGAGGCCAAAAAATTTCAGAAAACCGATGAATAACTCTTCCATTAAAACGATTTTCAAGGTATTGCCTTATATCTAACCTACTGTGGCATGGGGCACCATCCTGTTGGAATCATATTTGTTGACGTTGAAGAAGGGGAACATTATCAAGAGAATCGTCCAATTCATTCTCTGAAACGAGCAAATAACGGTCCCCATTCAAAGATTCATGAAAAAAAAGGTCCAATTATTTTATTTTGGTGAATTCCACACCACACATTTGTTTTGAATGCATACGGGTCCCGAGTTTTGATTGGCAAATTTGGATGAGTATCACTCCACCAACAGAAGTTTTGGCTAGAGACTGTTCCATTTGATGTAAATGTTGATTCATCCGAAAAAAGAATATGTCTTGCCATAAATGGGTTATCTTCTAACATTCCTTGGATATTACAACAGAATTCAAATCGTCTATCATAACGTATGAATAAATCAGGGCTTGTATGGGTGAAACTTGTTCTTTTTTAATTGTTAATAGGATTTTGCATCGAAGCTGCCCTTTCTCGCAAGGATACTTTGGGATCTTCGATTGCTAAAATCAATACTTCAAATTCCATGTCATCATTGGCAATCCGTTGAAGGCGTTTGTTGCTGAATTTATTTTTTACATCTCCAGAAGTCTTGAATTTTGTTAATAATTTCCTTACTGTGACATTGTAAAGATTTTTCTATGGGGGTCGGTTATTAAAAATTTTTGCAGCTTCACGATAAGTTTTCAATTTTATCTTCAGTACTTAATGTTGGTGGCATTTCTACCAAATTTTATAATACTTTCGCTAAATATACCTGATGTTTTGAATGTCACTGTCAAACATGTTACTGTCTGGCATTTTTTGTCAGAGCATCCTAGATTACATGTACCATAATTACAGTTAAATTTTCGTTGTTATTGTAGAGATGTTTCGAGAAATAAAAAAAATACTATAAATTAATGCAACTGCATATTTGAACGTGATTTTGAATTCCGAACAACTTTTCATGATAACAATTTTCGACATTGTGAAATATAAAGTTACTTTACTCTTAAGTAAAATTCATTTTTTTTTACCTACCTCGTATAAGATTGATAGAATTTGATATCTGATGGCTGCATGTTGGCTTTTAGACCATGCAGAACTTTTTATGAAAAAATAACTTTTTTTCGTAAAATTAATAATAATAATAATAATAATAAAATACATTTACACTTCATATACATCAATATTTGTCTAAACGTACATACTAGTGTGTACACCTAGGTCCAAGGACCTGTATGTGTACAGTTCAAATTTTATTATTGCATCAATATACTATTTGTGACAAAGTAATTATAATAACATTAAGCAAATTCAATTTTGTCTCAGACAGGTACAAATGAGAATAAAAAATAAGAAAAAAAATATATATATAAAATAAAACTTGGTGAGTAGCTATACATCAGTAATTTTACTAACTAAAGGGTAATTTAAATTACAAAAACAAATTATAATGCTTACTGTCAGGTGAGCATTGTTTGGGATTGATAAATACATGTATTATCGGTAATTATATGATATTTAAGTATTTAGTTTGGTTTTCACCTATATACTGTCTAGCTTTTTTTTGAAAGGTTTTAAGATTGTTAATTTTTTATATGTTTAGTGGTAAGGAATTGAGTATTTTAGGAGCTATTGTCGTTATAAACCTCTGGTTTGCATCTTTCTGATAGAAGGGGATTATTAGTATATCATTTACTTTTGACCGAGTTTCATGTTCATGTGTTGGACTAATTCTCAAATGGGGATGTTTGTAGATGAATATGCAGCATATGTAATAATATAACGAGCGTATACTCAGAATTTCTTCATTATATAGTAAGCTTGTAGGATATAATTTTTTTTTCCTAAGTATTATTTTAATAATATAGTTTTGAAACACAGTCAGGGGTTGTAGGGAGTTATTATAAAAAAGTTTCCCATATGTAGCCAACTTAAGCAGACTCACTGTATATTTTTTTTTTATTTTACTACATTTTGTATTTGTGTTTGAATTTGAATGAAAAAAAAATACTTATGTTTTTTGTACCTACAATTAGAGGTACATAACTTGTTTATATCATTACTCCCCAAGCAGAATTCCTAGATACGCCACTGCCAAGAAGAGTATAGTTTTCACAAATCAGATGCCATACTTACGTAAATCTTTTATTCCGTAGGCCCCTAACAAACTAACAGCGAAACAAACGATGAAAAAAGCCTTCATCGTGACCACAGGAAGTGAACACCAAAAAATGCGACCGTGTTTACAGCAGAACTTCGAAGCGGCAAGTTTTGGTTTTTATTAATTCACTCTAATGTTTTCTCAAGTCCAGCTAGGTATTTATTCATCCAGTTCGGAACTGGTTACGCCATTAGCCGCAAAATATAACCTTGACGGATGTTCCAAGTTCATTTTTTTGCTATTTGATTTATTGTAGTGTTAAAAAAAATGTATTACTTTGATTATGGAGATGTTGTGATATTACTTCCGAGGATAGAAAAGTTAGACGAAGAATTTCCAGTCAATCCCCATCTATGCCTGAGAAGGGTATAAACTTCCCAAATATATTTCAATATGTTTGATGAACATTGAAAAAAAAATTGATTTCATAATTTATTTATTGATTTTGAAATAACCATCAATCAATTTGACATATTATGGGACATGAGTGAATGCCATCTATCATGTTAATTCTTAACCGACGAAACCAAAAAAAAATATACGGGTCGTCGGTTAAAAAGGGGGAGGTTCTCTATTCGACGCGTATATTTTTTTTTATGTCACGCACAACTTTTCACAGAGCGGTTCGATTCCGACAACAAAATCCATCCCTAAGGGTAGCAAAATGAAGGAAATTGATCGTTCACCCTCTGAATTTCGGTCCGTTAACCGATTCTATCAGGCGAAACTTTGTAGTGGGTTTTCCGATTTGGATTATTCTTTTTTTATTAGATAGGGTATAATAATAATAATAATAATAATCTTTATTAGCATCAGCTCTCAATTATAAATAGTATAAATAAAATAGTAGTATAAATGTATAAATAAAATAGTATAGTATAAATAAAATAGCATAAATAAAGTACAGAACACATAAAATACAATGCACGAACAAGTTAAATTAGCAGTATAAAATCGAAATAATACAAGAAGAGATATTACAATGATGGGTTATAAACCTTTTATATATTTTACACACTGGCTTTTGAATTCTCTAAATGTCGAGTATTCTTTCAATTCTCTTGGTAATGAGTTGTAAAGCTGTAAGCCTTTGATGAACACTGTGTTTGTAGCAGCATTAGCAATATTAATATAGAAATCATTGGAAGCATGTGATCTGGTATTGTGATTATGTATTTCTTGGAGATAAGTTATTTCTTCAGTTAGATAGGTTGGTAAGCATCCTGACTTGAGTTTATACACAAACTTTAGCATATTATAAGCAGCTCTCTGTCGAACATTCAATAAATTCAAGGATTCCAACATGTAAGCTATTGAGAGATAAGTGCCATGTGAAGTGGAATGAATAGAAAAATCGAATTTAAACGGTTTTCTTCACATAAAGGATTCAATATAAAATTGAACCAGAGAAAGGTAGATCTCAGGTGAAAAACAACTACTTTCCTGGCAAATACCACGCAGAACGTTGAATGATATTCACCTGAAAATCCATGCATACTTCCATATAATATCAATGGACATTGAATGCAAATGTTTTTCTGATAAGCTCGATTATGTTTAATTTATGTCGTGTTCACCTAACAATCCGCATACCGGTTTCAGGCTTCTTGGCCCTCATCAGTACGGAGAAGTCAACCAGCCAAAAGTCCAAAGAACTCTGGCTGAAGTGAGACACAAAAGTAAACAAAAACCCTCATCGATCTTGTAACACCTATAGGTACGCCGGAGAAGATAAACTTTAACTGGCGGTACCTAGTGACAGAAAGAAACACTCCGAAAAATCTCCCACCTCGATAGGTTTCTAAATAAAGATTCCTCTCAGTAGGAGTGGCAAGCCCGTCTAGCATATAGTGAGAGATAAGTGCCATGTGAAGTGGAATGAATAGAAAATTGAATTTAAACGGTTTCTTCACATAAAGGATTCAATATAAAATTGAACCAGAGAAAGGTAGATCTCAGGTGAAAACAACTACTTTCCTGACAAATACCACGCAGAACGTTGAATGATATTCACCTGAAAATCCAGCATACCCTATAATATCAATGGACATTGAATGCAAATGTTTCTTTCTGATGAGCCGATTATGTTTAATTTATGTCGTGTTCACCTAACAATCCGCATACCGGTTTCAGGCTTCTGGCCCTCATCAGTAGGGAGAAGTCAACCAGCCAAAAGTCCAAAGAACTCTGGCTGAAGTGAGACACAACGTAAACAAACCATCATCGATCTTGTAACACCTATAGGTACGCCGGAAAAGATAAACTTTAACTGGCGGTACCTAGTGACAGAAAGAAACACTCCGAAAAAATCTCCCACCTCGATAGGTTTCTAAATAAAAGATTCCTTCTCAGTAGGAGTGGCAAGCCCGTCTAGCATATAGTGAGAGATAGTGCCATGTGAAGTGGAATGAATAGAAAATCGAATTTAAACGGTTTTCTTCACATAAAGGATTCCATATAAAATTGAACCAGAGAAAGGTAGATCTCAGGTGAAAACAACTACTTTCCTGGCAAATACCACGCAGAACGTTGAATGATATTCACCTGAAAATCCATGCATACTTCCATATAATATCAATGGACATTGACGCAAATGTTTTTTCTGATAAGCTCGATTTTTGCTTAATTTATGTCGTGTTCACCTAACAATCCGCATACCGGTTTCAGGCTTCTTGGCCCTCATCAGTACGGAGTAGTCAACCAGCCAAAAGTCCAAAGAACTCTGGCTGAAGTGAGACACAACGTAAACAAACCATCATCGATCTTGTAACACCTATAGGTACGCCGGAAAAGATAAACTTTAACTGGCGGTACCTAGTGACAGAAAGAAACACTCCGAAAAATCTCCCACCTCGATAGGTTTCTAAATAAAAGATTCCTTCTCAGTAGGAGTGGCAAGCCCGTCTAGCATATAGTGAGAGATAAGTGCCATGTGAAGTGGAATGAATAGAAAAATCGAATTTAAACGGTTTTTTTCACATAAAGGATTCAATATAAAATTGAACCAGAGAAAGTAGATCTCAGGTGAAAACAACTACTTTCCTGGCAAATACCACGCAGAACGTTGAATGATATTCACCTGAAAATCCATGCATACTTCCATATAATATCAATGGACATTGAATGCAACTGTTTCTTTCGATAAGCTCGATTATGTTTAATTTATGTCGTGTTCACCTAACAATCCGCATACCGGTTTCAGGCTTCTTGGCCCTCATCAGTACGGAGTAGTCAACCAGCCAAAAGTCCAAAGAACTCTGGCTGAAGTGAGACACAACGTAAACAAACCATCATCGATCTTAACACCTATAGGTACGCCGGAAAAGATAAACTTTAACTGGCGGTACCTAGTGACAGAAAGAAACACTCCGAAAAATCTCCCACCTCGATAGGTTTCTAAATAAAAGATTCCTTCTCAGTAGGAGTGGCAAGCCCGTCTAGCATATAGTGAGAGATAAGTACCATGTGAAGTGGGAATGAATAGAAAATCGAATTTAAACGGTTTTCTTCACATAAAGGATTCAATATAAAATTGAACCAGAGAAAGGTAGATCTCAGGTGAAAAACAACTACTTTCCTGCCAAATACCACGCAGAACGTTGAATGATATTCACCTGAAAATCCATGCATACTTCCATATAATATCAATGGACATTGAATGCAAATGTTTCTTTCGATAAGCCTGATTATGTTTAATTTATGTCGTGTTCACCTAACAATCCGCATACCGGTTTCAGGCTTCTTGGCCCTCATCAGTACGGAGTAGTCAACCAGCCAAAAGTCCAAAGAACTCTGGCTGAAGTGAGACACAACGTAAACAAACCATCATCGATCTTGTAACACCTATAGGTACGCCGGAAAAGATAAACTTTAACTGGCGGTACCTAGTGACAGAAAGAAACACTCGGAAAAATCTCCACCCGATAGGTTTCTAAATAAAAGATTCCTTCTCAGTAGGAGTGGCAAGCCCGTCTAGCATATAGTGAGAGATAAGTGCCATGTGAAGTGGAATGAATAGAAATCGATTTAAACGGTTTTCTTCACATAAAGGATTCAATATAAAATTGAACCAGAGAAAGGTAGATCTCAGGTGAAAAACAACTACTTTCCTGGCAAATACCACGCAGAACGTTGAATGATATTCACCTGAAAATCAGAAAGAAACATTTGCATTCAATGTCCATTGATATTATATGGAAGTATGCATGGATTTTCAGGTGAATATCATTCAACGTTCTGCGTGGTATTTGCCAGGAAAGTAGTTGTTTTCACCTGAGATCTACCTTTCTCTGGTTCAATTTTATATTGAATCCTTTATGTGAAGAAAACCGTTTAAATTCGATTTTTCTATGTAAGCTATTGATGTTCGTTTTCTACATAATAGAATGGCTCTCATAGCACGATTTTGTACTTTTTGTAATGTATCAATTTGTTCATTATTCATCAGGTATATGAATGTTCCACAGAAATCAAGATGAGATATTATGGTTTTATATATAGTTAACTTGGTAAAAGATGATACCTTATTATTCAATCTATATAGGAAATTAATTTTTCTTGCCATTTTCTTCTTAATATACTCACAATGTGATTTAAGATTCAGTTCATTATCTATCATGAAGCCCAGGTACTTGAAATGTTTAACTTCTTCAATTACATTATTATCAATCAATAAATGGTGGCTGGATGTTACATTTTTCAATTTGTTCAAGTTATATTTATTTGAAATTACCATGTATTTGGTTTTATTTATGTTTAATTTCAAACCATTGTCATTCAGCCATATGGACAAATTTCTCAAATCTTGATTTATTAATGATATAGTACTCTGAATATCCTCTACATCTCCTTCGCAGTAGATCATAGTATCATCCGCAAACAATTTTATTTTGCAATTTTGAACATGGTGTACTATGTCATTGATGAACAAAATGAATAATATTGGTCCTAGAGCACTTCCTTGAGGGACTCCATAATGTATGTCGTTGTATACCTCATAGTTGATCATATTCCAATTTGAAATGAAATAATCCACCCCTATGGGTAGAAAAATGGGGGATGATTGATTTTCCACTTGTGAACTTTGGCACACATATGTAGTTGATTACATTCTATGAAAGGATGGAATTATATACAAAGTGATGAAATCAACTAACCAGAACATTCAAAAATAATTTATATTACATAACAATAAATAGTTAAAATATAAAATCCTTTTATTTAATAGTTAATAGTTGAAGTAAGCTAGATAAGTAAGTATTTTGGAAGTAATCAAAAATTAAGTAGGTAGTAATTAGTAGATTTCAGCAACAAAAAATTGATAAATAAAAACTTTTTAACAAAAAATTAAACCGACGAAAAAATAAACTGAAGAGCAAAAAATAAAATGAACCTCCTTAGTCTAAAGATAATTCAGCTCCTAAACTGATGTGAGTAACTGATTTTGAGTCGGCGCCAAACAAACTAGTAATTGAATTAGGTAAAGCGTAAAATGATGGCAGCGAGATGCAAGGCTGCGATTTGATTACTTCTTTCAAAGTAATATAATGATCTTCGATAATTGTTTTTTTGGCGCCGACTCAAAATCAGTTACTCACATTAGTTTCGGAGCTCAATTATCATTTAGACTAAGAAGGTTTATTTTATTTGTTGTCGTTTTAATTTTTTGTTAAAAAGTTTTTATTTTTTTCTATACCTAAAAACGAATTCAATTGTTATAGCATGTTTCTAAAGCCATACCAAGACGATAAATTGTACATTTTGTTGAATTTCCGACTGAAAATCAAAAAATCTGCTAGATTAGATAAGGCCGCACGATTCGTCTCGAAAAATTGTTGAGGGTGATTATAAAGCCTTTGAGGAGTTTAGTAAATGAGTCTTTTGAGTGTGGAGTCTTTCCACAGAATATCAAAGAACCCCGCACTAAATATATGGAAAAATGGCTCTGTCAATTTTGTTTTTTTAGGATATTGTAGTCACTAGACGTTACACGTGCAAGTTCAAATGAGTTTCTATGTCTAGTTTCGGAGATATGAATTTATTAAAATCATAAAAAAGGCTGTATTATGAAAAAATTGTGAGGTTCACTTATAGGGTGTACTTCGGAGTTGGTCTCATTTGGATTCAAAAGATGAAATCCACCCCTAAGGGTAGCAAAATGAAGGATATTGGTCACTCACCCTCTGAATTCTGGTCTGTTAACCGATTCTATTAGGCATAACCTTGTACTGGGTTCTTCGATTTGGATGATTCTTTTTTTATTAAATAGGGTATACCTCATAGTTGATCATATTCGGATTTCGAATGGAATTATCCACCCTTACGAGTAGAAAAATGGGAAATAATTGAATTTTTACTTGTGAACAGTGGCACACATATGTAGTTGACAATGACAGATCGCTAATGTCATTATTTTTGTTCTCCTACATCCGTCACAATCATTATATTCTATGAGAGGATGGAATGATATACAAAGTAATGAAGTAAACTAACCAGAACAACAAAAATAATTTATATTACGACAAATAGTAAAAGTAGATAATCATATTATTTAACTGGTAATAGTTGAGGTAAGGTGGGTTAGTAAGTATTTTGGAAGTAATCAAAAACAAGTAGGTAGTAATTAGTAGATTTCAACCACAGAATTTGAAAAATATAACTTTTTTTAAAAAAAATAATCGAGAAATGGAACTGAAAGTAACAAATAAAATAACCTTCTTATTCTCAATAACTAAGCTTCTAAACTAATGTAAGTAACTAATTTTGTTTCGGTGCCAAACGAACAATCAACGAAAATCATTAAATTACTTCAAAAAAATTATCAGAATGTCACCGCGCAACTCGATGCCATCATTTTACGTCTTATCTAATTCATTTGCTTGTTTGTTTGGCGCCGACTCAAAATTAGTTACTTATATTAGCTTAGGAGCTTAGTTATTGAGAATGAGAAGGTTAATTTTATTTTTTACTTTTCAGTTCCGTATTTCGTTGGTTTAATTTTTTGTTATTTAAACAACATTCAAAATTTTCTGAAAAATAATGCAAGGTTTCAAAAAAGTCTATTGACGAATAAATATTA
The DNA here is from genome assembly GCA_018342105.1 of Gonioctena quinquepunctata. Classification (NCBI taxonomy): domain Eukaryota; kingdom Metazoa; phylum Arthropoda; class Insecta; order Coleoptera; family Chrysomelidae; genus Gonioctena; species Gonioctena quinquepunctata. The sequence goes on along the minus strand of JAFIRS010006806.1, from coordinate 10,004 downwards.
TTAAACAAACATAATATACTTAATAACTCAAACACCAAATTTGGTGCTCACCTCCGTACTATCCATACGAAATCTATTTCCGACCATAGTGTTCCAGAAATTTTATTCACACCAACAAATCCGTCATTTGATAAACCATGTGGATTTTCAGTTAAATAATCGATCTATTGGAAAACAATTTCGTCTGATCCATTGAAAAGCCTTGATAAAGACGCCAAATAAACGTCGAAACGTCGGCAATTTGATATTCAGACTACTCATTGTGTCCTATTCCCGCTACCTCGAAACCCAATTCCAAGTGAAGGACGCAATACTACAGAATGATTAATTACAGTTTCATTGATATAAGAATAAACTGCACTTCTTATGCATGTTTTCTTCGAAGAAATGCATTAAATTCATTAAAATTAGTTAGTTTACTAATCTCAAATTCATTTGCATATGAAAGAACCCCGCTCTCAGCCAATTTTGAAACTTGTTTGGGATTTTGTGCTACAAGTCATTAGAAGTTACACCCGCAAGTTCAAATTAGTTTCTGTCTAGTGTCGGAAATATGAATTTTTGAACATCGTAAAAATGCCTGTTTTACTAAAACATAGTAAGGTTCACTTATCCAAAAGTATTACGTTTTAGATGATAAGTAACTGAATATTAGCATTGCTGGTTTAAAGAAAGTCAAATGACATGTCAGTCATTCGGTCGTTGAGACAAAAGAAGCCACCTATTATACAACGTAGGTCAAAATAGCGACAATTTAGCATATTTCGCCAATCTTTATCATTGCTTGATATGATCAGTTACAAAAAGCTACAATCACATTTTATACGGCGGGAGTTTACATATATGTTGAAATAGGTTCTGCACCTAATATATATGTTTGTTAATTATTCTTGAATGGACATGTCAATTTGAATCATATTTCTCAGTTATACTTCAAAGTAAATTACCCTACACTCGTGTGAGTTTCATTAATTTCCTATTCTGGTTTTTGAGATATGAATATTGAAAATTGATATTCTATAGAAAATACCGCATACCAACGTGTCAATAGCCACGCCGTTAATAGTCACACGGTTTATGGTAATGCGTCGCAAGGGTTTTGCGCTGCAAGATCATATTTATTTCATCAAGAAATAAGATTGGATAATATTTTCTATAGAATATCAATTTTCAATATTTATATTTCAGGCACCAGACACATTTGCAAAAGTACGAGAAGAGTTTAAAAATAGGATATTTCACTGTCAGGAAGTAAATGGAGGTCACTTCGAGCAATTTCTTTAAGTAGATACTGATTCTTAAATCTGTAATTAATATCAAACTGAATGGAATTTTAATTTTGATGTTTGCTAATGAGCCATTAAAACTGCCATAAACACAAACAAAATTAGTATCATTTAACAGGTTTTTTTCGATACCTTTTAAAAGAGGTGTCGCTTGCCGTAGGGTTCCATTTAAAATTATTGGTCACAATGGCCTTGTGACGTCATCTTTGACGATCTCGTCATCTATCATCACTAGTATGGAAGTTTACAACCTTTAATAATCAGTTTTCAAATTTCACTTGTTTATGTATAATCGTTCCAAAAATAACAGGGGGAGTGGACTTTTGAGAAGCACTGTATGTGAATGATCTTCCTGATAACATGAGCTATGGAAAAATATTCCTTTACGCAGATGACACGTCTATCATTCTTTCTAGTAAAACATCTGACATATGACACAATTAGTGAATAAAGTTCTAATTGAATTCAATGACTGATGTAACAAGACTCATTGTGAACCTAAACAAAACAGTATGCATGCAATTTGCGAATCCATCTGGAAGTCTACATAACCTCAATCTCAGTTTCCAAAACTGATCTTCAGAATTGGGCAGTTCGACAAAATTCTTGGGAACAATTATTGACTCACTCTTCATAGGGCAAGAACATATCTATTTTACATGTAAGAAATTGAATCAATCATACTACTTGATAAAATTTCTCAAGTGTGAGTTAGATACAAAATCACTGATATCAGTTTATTGTGCTAAATTTCACTCGATTATAGATTATAATACTGCTCTCTGAGGACTAGCTACTGGATCAGACAGGATTTTCATAAAGCAAAAAGCACTGCTGAGATTGATATTCAATTTGGATTATAGAACTTCCTGTAGAGAGGAATTCCAACAAAACAAAATATTGCTAGTTACAAGTTTGTTGATTTTGAAAACATTAACATATACAGTCCCTGGACTTCCTCTTTTCCTCTCATGAATGTGTAGATGGGGTCAAAATATCACCAGTACTTCATATAACTTTTGTTCCTGAAAGCCTTCGTTACCAAGTTACGGGCCCTCAAAGTTACAAAATGAAAAATGTTTTTCTTTGATAACTTTCAAAGTGAATATTCAAAATCATCTAAATTTTGGTGATTGACTAAACAAATGAATTCCCTCGATGAGCTTTCATGCAGGAGTCAGTTGTTTTGCTACAAAGTCAGGAACAGACTACCCCCGATGGTCCATACCCCAAAACTTTAAAATGACTGGGATTTGTCGATATGTTTTAACAAAACAAGGTTACATGGACAATTTCCTGAATAAAAGTACTCGTGTGGAAAATCGATCGGAGCAACGATTTTTGATAAAAATGCATTTTTGTTCGACGACATCCAACCTGAGATGTCTACCATTATTCGAGAAGATTAACTTGTAATGAAAATAGAAATGATAGGTACAATCTTCATAACAAATTTGGTGTAGATAATCAATCGCAAGCCTCAATAGCAAACAGAAATGCAAAATCCGCTACAAAAACTGCTCGATATGACCCCCGTCTCTCTCAATACATTTTCTTAGTCGGCGCCAACACCCTCTGTGCACTTGAAATAGCATGCCGGGGTCGTTTCGTATGGCTTCACAATGTAATGTAATTCTATTCAACAAGGTATCTCTGGTGTGAATAGGTGTAGCGTAAACGAGGCTTTTTATATGCCCCCACAGAAAGAAATCAAAATGTTGAGTTTCATGAGATTCAGATAACACAACACGAAACGTGCTTATTCCACGCGAACATACAAAATATGGACTGAATTCGCTATTTTATAGTGGAGTAGCTTGTTAGTTCAAAAACACCACGAATCTACATAACTTGATATTTCATTTGAAATAATATCTACATTGTGAATGAAACTTTGTCCAGATAATCTTGTTTTGTTAAAACATATTGACAAATCCCAGTCATTTCAAAGTTTTGGGGTGTGGATCATCGGGGGTAGTCCGTTCCTGACTTTGTAGCAAAACAACTGACTCCTGCATGGAATCTCATCGAACGAATTCATTTGTTCAGTCAATCACCAAAATTTAGATGATTTTGAATATTCACTTTAAAAGTTATCATAGAAAAACATTTTTCATTTTGTAACTTTGAGGCCCGTAACTTGTAACAAAGGCTTTTAGGAACAAAAGTTATATGAAGTACTGGTGATATTTTGACCCCATCTATACATTCCGAGAGGAGGAGAGAAGTCAGGGACCTGTATACATGAAAATAAAGGTATGCTACAAATGAGAGCAGAAATGCTTAATTATAATACAAGGAGTGAAAATATGTTCTCAACTCGAAAACATCATCACGCAAAATATGAAAAATCTCCTAAATTTGTTGGTATTCGCATTTATAACTCATTGCCAAATAATATGAAGACCTTGTCACCTCAAACCTTAAAAAAAAAAAAACTTTTTTTATCAGAAAAATGTTTTGAAATGGTAGATGAATTTCGAATCGGTAGAGTGTTGCTATGCCTTTTTCGAACTCGTTTTTATATTTATATTGTTTCTTGTAAATGACGATGTGTTGATTTATTTTATTTTAATCGTGAAATATCTTTCAATCTCATTTCATCTAGACTTGGTGTATTTTATATTGTTTTTTTTTAATGACGATGTGTTGATATAATAATTTTTATTGTGAAATGTCTTTTGATCACATTTTATCTAGACTTGGTGTATTTTATATTATTTTATATAATGACGATGTGTTGATTTAATTATTTTCATTGTGAAATGTCGTTTAATCACATTTTATCTAGACTTGGTGTATTTTATATTGTTTTTTTTTAATACCGATGTGTTGATTTGATTATTTTAATTGTGATTTGTTTTTTAATAACATTTTATCTAGACTTAGACTATATTTTTATGTATGTATAAACATATGCAACTATGACTTGTCCCATCTACATAATATGTAGCAAAAAGATTAATAAAATCTATCTATCTAATTCAAATTTGCACGTGTAACTTCTAGTGACTTGTACCACAATATCCCAAAAATTTTTCAAAATTGACTGAGAGCCATTTCCCCATGTATTTGGTGCGGGTTCTTTGTATGACATGAGAACTATTATTATTTTTCAGTATGGATACCGCTTATTTCATTCTGTAAGTACATTATATTATTTTCAAGCTCCCCTTGAGTTGTCTTGTTGGGAAACTTACTCCTCCTTTTACTGAGGCATGACCTAATTCATATTTTATTGTATGACTCCCGCGACTAAAGAATGAAAACTTAATTCAACGGAATTTTCTTGAAGTTACTTGAAATTTCGAGTTGACGAAGGCCATACCAAATCGTATTTTGGATCTTGTCATATTCTATTTTCATGTCTATTTTTTTTTACTTTCCCCTGACTTCCCATTATTTCCGTGATTACCTGCACTCAGATGAGTGCGAAACGCATGCAAACTAAATTGTATTGTACAGATGAATACATTTTCATTGGTAGAAAGCCTCATTTTTCAATTGAAGTTTGTGAATTGTAGCAAAACAATTTTTCAATTGTGTAGGTCTGAATAATGTTACATATTTTCCATTATCCTTTTTTAAAATCTCCCTCCATATGCAAGGAATCACACAGAAAAATTACGATTTAAATAGTATTTCGTGACAATTGGTACTTAGAAAAGCAATTTTTCTATAGCCCCTTGAGTTTGACCTATCAAATTACATTTTTTGTATATAGTTGAATTGACATATATATATATATATATATATATATATATATATATATGTATATATATTTCCACTGAGTTCATTAATCAATTACACCATAATAATCATTTTCTTAACCAATCGATAATATAAAAGCGGACCGTGTAATCGGTTTTTGTTTATCCGGTATAGTTTCATTGTTCCCGCTTATACAGGGTGTTAGTGAATAAGTGTGACAAACTTCACGCGGTGATTTTGCATGACAAAATAATGACAGTTTGCTTTATAACTTTTGTCCGTGAATGCTTCGTTTTCCGAGATACGGGGTGTTGAAGTTTTTCTTAAAAACTGACTATTTATTTATTGCTCTGAAACCGGTCGGGATATGTAGATGAAATTTGATGAGTGTTAAGAGATAGTTATTGCGCATTTTTTGACATGTAATTAACAATCTTATTTCATCATTGGCGCGCATACGGGTAATGATATCAATTTTTTTAAAGAAAAAAATGGTACGCCACTGAGATATTTCAAATGAAAAATCATTTTTGAATTCCTCATTCAATTTTTGACAAAAAATGTCTTTGCCTTTTTTTCGTATGGGGCGCCTTTTTATGCAAAAAAATAAAACATCTTAAGGCGTATTTGTCATTACTTTAATACATTATCTAGTAGCGATGCTAGTAGGCTACTGTCAACATTCTGTTGAATACGAATATTTCAACGAAATGTCGCATTCATTCATTTTTAAGCTTTTAGTTTGGTATAACATTAATGATAATAAGTAATTAATTTTTCTTTTACCGAAAAGCATGGAAAATTATACAAATGCGGAATTGTCAGACATGCATTTTGTCTGTGGTCGAAGTAATGGAAATGGTCGGCAAGCTCGACGATTGTATCTGAGTTGTATCCAGGACACAATATTTGCTCGTCTTCACCAACGTTTGCGCGAAAATGGTACATTTAGGAAACAAACGGCTGACTGCGGGCGCCCTCGAGAAGTACGAACTATGCAACTAGAAGAAGCAGTTCTCGAGTTAATTGCGGAGTCACCTTGAACAAGTACTCGAAAAATTGCCAACATACTGAATCTAAGCCACTTCACTGTATTGGAAATTCTTAAAGAACAGCAATTGTATCCGTTTCATATTCAACGTGTGCAAGCTCTAGTACCTAGAGACTTTTTTCCGCGCCTAGTTTTTTGCCATTGAATTCTTCATCGAATCGTTCAAATTCCTAATTTTTTAAATTGCATTTCGGTTACTGACGAGGTTAATTTTGGACGACAGTGTAGACGAAATTTCCATAACAATCAACTCTGTGCTGAGGAAAATCCACATGGAATCTTTGAAGCTCATTTTCAGCATCAGTTTTCAGTAAATGTATGGTTTGGGGTACTTAATGATCATTCAATCGGTCCATATTTCATCCCACAACGACAACTGGCGACTCTTACCTTAATTTCCTACAGGAAGAGTTACCTGTTCTTCTTGAAGAAATTCCTCTACAGCTGAGACAACACTTCTGGTTCATGCATGATGGTGCACCAGTCTATTTTAGCATTATTGTACGTATAATCACTCAGATACAGTATATCCAAATCGTTGGATAGGTAGGGGAGGTACGGAACATTGGCCTGCTCGATCTCCGGATTAAAATCCTTTAGATATTTGCATTTGGGGTTTTCTTAAGTCATTAGTTTATTCCACTCCCGTCGAAAATGTTGGAGACCTGAGGAATCGTATTATAGCCGGCAGTGAGGCAATAAGAAATACACCAGGAATATTTGGGCGAATACGACAATCAATGAGGCGAAGAGTTGAATCTTGTATCACGTCTGAGTGAGGTCATTTTGAACATTTGTTGTAGCTTTGCGCCCATTTATTCATTAGTCTGGTCTGGTTTAACGTTATTGTATTAGATAGTTCTTGATAATGTATTAAAGAAATGAAAAATACGCGTTAAGATGTTTTATTTTTTTGCATAAAAACGGCGCCCCATACGAAAAAAAGACAAGAGAGATTTTTTGTCACAAATTGAACAAGGAATTAAAAAATTTTAATTTGAAATATCTCAGTGGCGTACCATTTTTTTCTTTAAAAAAGTGAGATCATTACCCGTATGCGCGCCAATGATGAACATAAAACACCCCGTATCTCGGAAAACGAAGCATTTGCGGACAAAAGTTATATAGCAAACTTTCATAATTTTTTTATGCAGAATCACCCCTAAAGTTTGTCGCACTCATTCACAAACACCCTGTATATTTCACCTCCAGTCTCCTTTTCGTATTTATACGTTTGTTTTTGTTTCCTCCGTTGTCATCAGTATCAATCTTTATTTTAATGTTTCATATAACATCGGTCCATTCTGCGACCAGGGCTGAACACCGACGTCGGTGAGCACACTCTCCCCAACCGGAAATTTTGCCGAATCCTTTGTTGTCTCAGAGGTAGTATTCTCAAGCTCAAATCTATGAACTCGGACCGCCATCTTAACGTCCCCTCCGAAGGACGGCATATCAATCGTCTTATATCGTGCTCATTGATAAGACGCCTGCTGCTGCGAATATGCTACTATGCTACAGTTGTTAGGGCATTCAACGCGCACCTTCCTTGTCATTCAAGTACTAGCCGCGCCCGACGTTGCTTGGCTCAAATATCGATAAGACTCACGTCAACAATGTTCCTCGTAATAACTAACAGCATAATTCCCCTCGACAAACTCAATGAGGAAATTCCAATAATCAAAAACAGAAAAGGATTTGGGAAACAGAAAATCAGAAGCCCAAATCACACTGTGTCGAAACTGACAGATGACACCCCACTGTTACCAACCACCGAGATGTGTCAAATGTTCACTCGGGCACAGCTCTAGTACGTGCACAAAAGACACAAGCACCCCTGCGAAATGTGCCAATTGCAAATTAGGACACACGGCAGAGAGAAATGCAACCCATAGCGCAGTCAACAACAAATTTCAAAAGTCGCAGACCGCCAACCCACGCCCTGGGAGGCCAGGGTGGAAGCGCAACCCCACTTGACGACACAACCAACAAAGAGAAGGGACTTCAAGAAATGGAAACAACCCCCCCACCCCAAATCTGAAATTCCAATATCTACCACAAATAATGGAAATGTTGCACATGATGTACAACACCCTAACAACAAATACACCAATTTCTTCGGTTACTTATTCTTTGTCTTCGGTTTTCGAGAAAATCAACCAACCATGCCAATGCATCCGCAATAATACCAATACTTTCTAATTTTCTTACCAACCTACCTCTGTCAACAGTTTCAAAAGCTCTTTGCAGGTCAAGGAAAACTACTCCTGTCATTGAATGTTTATCTGAATTACTTTTGAAATCATCAAGCACTTACTGTAGAGCTGTTTCACAATTGTGCCCAGCACGGAAACCCAACTGCACACTATTGATTACTCCGTTTTGGTCCAGAAAATCCAAAATTTGCTCATATACAGCTTTCTCTAATATTTTCTCTATTGAAGGTAGCATATTGATTGATCGCAGGTCTTTAGCATCGTTGGGAATTTCTACCTTAGGAATTGGTACTATTGTGGATACTTTGATATCACTGGGAAGTCTACAAGTTTCAAATGAGGAGTTGATGAGGTTCAACAGGGGCTGTGCAATAGTATCGAAACAATTCTTCAGAAAATGTATATTTACATCATCTGGACTACCTTTATTAGGCAAAGAGAAAATAATAGTTTTGAGTTTTTCATAGTCAATTAATTTGAAGCCATCCAAAACACCTTCACGATATCTTCGTAAAATTGGAAAATCAGGGCCTGTATTGTCTATTTCACTATTGAGCTGTTGTTTACTTTCTACATAGTAATTATTTAGGAAATTTGGCATTGCATATATGAATATATCTTTTATGATATCATCATCTTTTTCAAGTTCCGCTAAGGTATTATCTATTAATTTCTTTGGGAGACAGAGTTTTAAGGTTTCCCACATTTTAACAGAGTTTCCTTTATTTTCCAAAATTTTGTTATCAAAATATTTACGTTTTTCTTCTCTTATTACTTTCACTGCTTTATTTCTATTTTGTTTATAAATTTTCCAATTCTCTCGAGCTTTGTCTGTGATAAATTTTTTATAACTGATGTCCCTATTTCGTGTACACTCTTGAACATGCTGTTTCCACCACTCTTTATATATTGGAAAAAATTTCCTTTGCCTTATTGGCGCAATTGCGTTGAGGATATTACTTACGACTGAATAAGAAGTCCTATATTTTTCGTATTCCCGTTTGAAATGCATTTTGAAGTTCATTTATTTTCAGCGAGTAGAAAGCTTGTTCGAAATCTAAGAATTTCAATTCTGTTTTTTTTTAACTCATCTGTGTTTTTTATCATTTGTTCAATCAATCGATCAATATATACTTCATTATCGGAAGATATTACATCTCATAGATGAAGTCATATAAATATAAAGTTAATAAATAAGTTTATAACTCGTATGGTGCAGGTAACATAACATTGTCACAATTAAAAAAAATGCATTTTTCACGAAACAGAATAACAGTAACCAAAAGGATCAAACAGATATCATCCAGAATGTATAAACTTTCCAAAAGGTTTCAACAGAGAGTCACATCTAAATTAACCCTTCCAATCTCTGTCAAGAAACTCTTGAACGCTATAAAACACCTTATCTAAAAGTGAGATTTTTATAGATCTCCTGAAATGAGGTGGCGAAACAATGTTTTTGTAGATGGATGAGAGATGACTGTATAGTTTGACTGCACTATAAATCAGAGAGTTCTTCGTTAGACTTGAAGACGGAATAGGTACTCTTAAATTATTATTATTTTGGCGAGTGATACTAATATTTGCCTCATATGATGCTTTATTTTTGTGTACTAAACACACAGTTTCTAGAATGAATAACGAGGGAAGGGTCAGGATTTTTTGTTGAGAGAACAGCGGCTTGCAAGATACTCTAGGCCAACTTTACAAAGCACTTTGTCCTTAATTAAAGCCGGTTAG
>JAFIRS010006805.1:0-31692 GCA_018342105.1 Gonioctena quinquepunctata | reverse complement strand
ATATTGTGAAAAAAAAAGTGATTGACCATCTAGTTTGACAGATATAATTTCGAGAAGTACTAAGGTTTAGGCTGCATACGATATATTTCGCAAGCGAGCGAGCGAATGGTGGGGAACGGAACGGAGAGACGGCAACAGTGTACGCACGGCTAGGCGCTCAGTTTGAACAGCTCACATATCATTCTCGTAGGGAAAAAATGGTACTTGCAAAAATTGGCGAAACACTCCGAGGATTCAACTTCAGCACGTGAATATCGGTAGGTGTATATAACAGCTGACGCGCAACGTTGCCACGATCGTCGTTCTAACACGCACACATAAGAATGCGTCGTCTGTATAGGCAACCTTTTCTGTGTGTTGAGGCATAGCCCGGATAGTTCCGTCAAAAAGTTTACTCGCAATGTCAGATCAAAAATACTTTTAGAATAAATTTTACGAAAGCAAATGATATTCGTACTATATCTACTGGCACTGAGTACGTATATATGAGCTTTACAAAGGTATTGATTACGATCCGAACGAATTATAAAATTTTAATGATTTCCTAATTCAACTGTATCGTGGGGGAACCACCTTGAGCAAAGTATTTTATAACATAATCCAAACCTAATATAAATAGGTTAAAAATCAATCAAATTAGTCATAACTATCAAATTACGTAGACTAATTTTAATTCGCGTATTAAAATGTGATACTTTACGTATTTTCAAATCAGTACCTGGAATCCCCAGTCCTTTTGCTATCAGGTTTCACACCTCGAACAATGATAACGGTATCGGATTACCATATATAATGAGTCCCTTAGATGTCTGGCAGAAGTATACACTGAATTATTATTTCAACTTGTCAATAAGGTGCACACATTTTTATAGCTCATTTCTAGGTTAAAGTACAAAATCGTGAATTAGATCGACTCCCCTCATCCTTCCTTCTAATTGAATATATAATTTATACAATATTATGTTTTAATAAACGCAACGTGCTAGGGTTGCCGCGCCATATCCTAGCAAGGCTATTTCTATTCAAAAATTGTTTAATTAATTTTTTTTGGTCTTCCTTTTTCTTGAAAAAAAATTCACCTATTGAAAGTAAAAAACGTACGTACCTATAACGCCAACGTAAGGTTACTTACTTGGGGCTGTCAGATAAACTGGTATCAGTAATTTACCCTCATCATTTATTCTATTTTTCTAATCAATTATAAATAATATAAAAATGTAGGTAATTTTATTGCGAACACGGTGGTGTTTGGTCTTTGCAAAAATTGGCAGATCTTAGACTTGTCCGTATTCAAAGTATGAATAATGGACCTTTACATTTACGAAAAAAAAAATCCAAAACTTATATAGGTCGATTATATTTCATATGAAACGTCCAATTGACTTAGAATGCCATCATATATTTTTTATTTCGAAAATATATTGCGTTTCAAAGTGTACCCGTGACGTCACGTTCATCGAAAACTACTCCCTCCATAATCCACGTTCAGAAACACGCATTACTGTTCTTGTCAAAAATATAACTCACTGCTTGATATACACTATTAATATATAATTGAACACTGTTTATATTAAACACCATTATGTTCTTGTCAAAAAATACTACCGATATTTAAAACATTCAAAGTTTCTGAACGGGCCTTCCTTTTGATGAAGAGCGACCATTGGCAACACCGCAAATATTAAAGACAGTTCCCATTAAAATCATATTGACATTTGAGGTTAATGTTTATTTTTATCAACTTATTAATTTCTCAATATCATAAACGATTTGGTGTGTTTATAATGAAACAAGGCTTCGTAAAAGCAGGTTCGGAAAATTTGCCAAGGGTGGATTATCAGATGATTACTCCTTTTATTTATTTTTATGCTTTGTTTATGCAACGTTCCTAAGAACTAAGTGAAATAATAACTAAGGATTCAACACTAGCAAATCAATGAGCGCGTTTATGGAACCCCTAGTACAAGAACTAAGAACCATGACTAGAAAGTTGCCCAACTTTTAACTAAGAACTCTGGTTCTTAGTTAAAACGTTCGTGATTGTTTAGATATAATCAATCATAAATGCATTATACTGTGAATATATATGTAGGCTTTGTCTGTTTGTATTATAATATAAATAAATTCATATTCGGTACCTGTTAGTGTTTCCTTCATGTGATGAGTCAAATATTTATTAAGTTTGAACTACTGAAAATATAATTAATAATTTAGAATGAATAAACTTGAAGTATGTTCATACAAATTTCGTAAATTTTTTGCAAAATTATTTACTTATTTAATACCAATTCTTTGTTGAGGGTTACTAATCTATTTTTTACAAATACAGGCTTACATTTTCTATGGTAAAAATTTTCCCTATGGTTACAAAGCTATAGGAAAACAAAATTTCTGAAGATATTGGCATTCATGAAGAGAATGTGACAACAAATTTAAAAATTTGAAATACTCACATTCTAGTTATTCAAAGTATTTTTGAATTTCAATCAATCAAAATAGAAGAAATTATTCTTATCGACAAAGTTGTTATTCGTCCACCCTATGCTCCAGAAATAAATTGTATTGTGCCTTTTGGAGTAGCAGATATTAAAATTTTTACAGTATTGCATTTTTTCTATTCTGACCAAGTCATGGACAGACGAACAGGATCAGAGAGTTTTTTAATTTCCAGACAATAATTGAATTAACTTTCTTATAGCGAGCTCTGAAAGGGATCGGCAAATTTCTTTCAATTTCAGATATGTCAGGCCAATATAAAAACTCTTATAAACAATTTGCCATCATAGGCACAGCTTTTGTGAAAATCTTGTGAACACTTGATTTACTCATATCAAAGTCATCAGCCAATCGAGAGTATACATCCCCAACCCGTATCTTTTTTAAACTTATCAGAACATCCATATATTTAATTTACTCAATTTTGGTAATGTATTTCACAATGTGGTAAACATTTTCAGGGAGCCCCAAATAATATTACTCTTCTTTTCTATAAGTGCAATAGATAAGCGCTGGCGCTGCTGTCCTTCGATATTTTCACAATCAGGATCGGATGAAGACTGACTAGGAATATACTCAGAATTTTTTTTGTTGGTGATATTTTGGTCAATCGGATAATGTACTAGCTTGGCTACTGCTAGGAGAAGAACTATTCGAAACTCTTGAGTAAATATTTCCCATGGATGTAATGTCACTCAACACAGTTTTACTAGCTTAAGGAGTGTTGGCTACTGCTAGTCATATACTTATGATGAAACATTGTCTGACCATGTCATTTCAGGTTGATATGTGGACAGACATCTTGCTTCAACATAAATTTGGATCCCCTTGTTCTAGCATATTCCTAATTCGTAGTATCTTCTTTCAGCTGGAACCAAAGAACAATATGTTTATAGGACTGGATATAAAATACAGTACTGATCGATGATTTTGCAAACTTGCATTGAGTGAAATTAAAGATCGTTCCTTGATGTACTCACCTGGAAATGTTCTGCACAAAAGCATATATTTCCGCTTTTTACAAAGTTTGATTCACTTTCACTGGTGTTCAGACAACCGTGCACATAGCACTTTTAGACATTTTCATAGTTATTAAAATTAGAAAATAATTTCCGAAATTTTTCAATACCAAACATTCATGGCGAGCTTGTTCATTTGCAGCATTTCGGCAGTTCTCTGCATATCTCGTGTCTCGTATCAGATATATGCAAGAAAAAGAGCTGAAGAGAGACAAACGATTGATAATATTCTATTCCGTGGAGCAAACGAACGAACCTATCAAAGTATCAAATAACAAATGTCATTACGTCACAATTCCATGATTCGCAACTCATACAACGATGCCAAATCAACTTTTAGTGAACGTGACGTCACGAAAACACTTTTTTCCGGATTATGGAAAAACTACCAATCAGAAAAATAAAATAAAAAATCCCAAGTGATATTAGCACATATACTTTCTAATTACAGTGTTTTCACATAGTGCATAAAAAGGTCCATTGATTAAGGGAGTGCGGCGCGATAGAGAGCACTGCACCTACTAATATATACGATAGAGAAGGACGCACAATAGCAGCTGCACGTGAGGCGGTTGCCGATGAAGAGAGGGTGCGCATACTCATTTTTCTCTGTTAGAGAAAAAGTCAAATCTACTATGCCACCAAAAATCCATTTTGTAGTGAATAAAATGTATGTTCACAACAATTACGATTATAATTTCAATAAAAATTTGATAATAGCAATAAAAATAAAAATGATAATAGTAACAATCATAATAACTAATGATAATTATTCTCTGAATAATAGATATGGGATCGGTGTTATTAATATAATAGCAACAATATAATAATATATAATTATTAGACACTCTCCTTTTGAATTTTGAATATTTTATTTATCAAATTGGGTGAATAAATGGAACAAAAACACAATAAATATTTTAGTAAACAATAAGTTCATTTATTGTTATTAAATGAGTACACTTTATTGTACAATCACAAAAAGTTGTTTGAATACAAAAAGTTATTCAGTATCTGATTCATGAGAACCTGCAATATCGAAATCTGATTCTGAAGGATTGTCATTATTATTCTTCTCATCTGCAACCTGCAGAATTCAGTCTACTTGTGAGTACGTTGGGTCCCCAAGTAACAATATTGGCTTCAAATAGTCATCCAATTGCTATACGCAAGATTCTGGCTGTAGTTTTACACAACAAGGATCGGTTCCATTAAGCCACATAGAATTCACGTATATAGTGCGTATTTTTTCTTCTCTTTCTTGGATGAATGATTCTTCTGAAAAATATGAGCAGTTAATTGTTGGACAAGCTCAATTAATACCTCAATACGGAAAACGTGATACCCTAAAATTGATTTTTGGTGATATATTTTTCCATTCCATAGAAAACTAGCTGACCTAACACACGTCCTGTCAAAATTTCTAGGTTCCCTGCATTCTTTTCCTGAAAACTCTCGTCCGCGTAGAATTTTTTCCATCCTATTATATCATATATTCCTGAGAACTTCTCCACTGCATAGAAAAAAACACTTTCGATAACTTTTCTAAAAACTTTTCTTTCCCTAAAAACCTCATTCGGACTATTACGAACATTGAAAACAATTAGCCAAATCGGTCCAGCCGTTGTTTTTATGAAATAAAACAAACGTACCTTAACGAGATTCATTCACGCGACCTTTTGCTTGGTAGGCTAACATGAAACCGCTGCGCTGATTCGATCTTAGTCATATCTGAGCCGACAGACCTTTTGTGGTCAAATATCTTATATTCCCGAATTTTCCAATGTTGGGGGTAACTTTTCCAAGTTTTCTTTCCGTAAAAACCATTACGAATAAAAAGAAAATAGACAAATCGGTCCAGCCGTTCTCACTTTTTGCGCTTACAAAGAATCGAGATTTATTTTCATTATATAGATGAGCATGAGCACTCTCTCTTCGTCGGCAACCGTTTCACGCGCGGCTGCTATTCTGTGTCCTTCTCTGTCGTATATATTGGTACGTATAATACAGTACTCTTTGTCGCGCCCCACTCTTACTCAATTAATCAGACCTTTAATCGCGACAACCCTAAGGGCGCCCCACTCTTACTCAATTATTCAGATCTTTAATCGCGACAACCCTGAAGGCCCCCATACATGGTCAGTTTTGCCTCCAGTTCCACCTGACCGGATGCGAATCCGTACCGTGTATGTGCTTTTCGCCTCGAGGTTTGCGCCAATCCGGTGGCCGGAGCGACTGAAGAAATTCAAGTAGTTTCGCCTGTAAACCAGGGCTGAAGCCTTTGAAAATGGTAAAAAGTGAAAAAAAAAATAGTAGGATGAACCCCATTGGAAAAGGAAGAGAACATAACAAAAATGAAAGGAAAAATAATATACGGGCGATCTGAGGTCGGGAAGTGGAAGGGGGTGAGTTTTCAAGGGTAAAAAACAGTTTATCCCGATTTCCGGCAAAACTACGAGTCCAATGGAAAAAAGTTGAATGGCAAAGTTGTAGGTAATAAAAAGATCTACAACCTGTGTATGAACACTTTCTCCACATAACCTCAAAATTTATGTGAAAAATTAAAATTTTGGTTTTTTTACACGAAATTTGGTGAAAACACTTTGCTTCATGTTCCAAATACACTGTAATTTTGTTGATTTGAAATATTTATTTTTTCACCTTATTTTGACTTAATATCGAAAAAGCACCCTAATTTTCAATCAAAAATTCTCCCGTCAAAATATCAGCTTTTTAAAAAAAGTCGGTGTTCTTTTTGTTCGTTTGAATTTCTACTTTCTGATGGTATAAAAAAAAGTACATTACTATGGCAAAAAATGCAAAGATACTCAAAAAACTCGAATACGAATTTAATAAGTCATCTACAATATTTTGAGAAAGTTGTAGAATCCTCTTTAAATTATATGCGTGGATGCCTATCCATTGCTATTTTGAGGTAACTCAAATAGACCTACAGAAAATTTTAGCCCATCAAAAGGTATTTCATAGAGAAGTGTGGAAGGGGCTAGGAGGGTCTGGGCCTTACTACCTGTTATTTCTCTGCATTTTCTGAGAACATTTACCATAGTAATGTATTTTTTTTACACCATCAGGAAGTAGAGATTCCAACGAAAAAAAAGCCCACCGACTTTTTCGAAAAACCTGATATTTTGACGGAAGAATTTCTGATTGAAAATTAGGGTGCATTTTCGATATTAAGTCAAAGTAAGGTGAAAAAATAAATATTTTAAATAAAAAAAATCACAGTGTGTGGGACATAAAAAGGTAAGTTTTCACCAAATTTCGTAAAAATTTTTTTTTTGTAAAATATAAAAATAAAAATCCAAAAACTTGGTTATTTGAATTTTTCAGATACATTTTGAGATTATGTGAAAAAGGTGTTTTTTTTTAAGTTGTAGATCTTTCTATTACCTACAACTTTGCCATTCAACTTTTTTCTATAGGACTTGTAGTTTTGCCGGAAACCGAGATAAACCGTTTTTTACCCTTAAAAACTCACCCCCTTCCACTTCCCGACCTCAGATCGCCCGTGAATCATTTTTACTTTCATTTTTGTAATATTCTCTTCCTTTTCCAATGGGTTTCATCCTACTATTATTTTTTTTTGGTTTAAAAAATTATCGACCCTGGTCTATGATCGGATGGACCGTATCGTTCATGGAACGACTTTCGTCTAGCGGGAGCAAAACTGATTGTATGTGGCCGGCATCCGGTCAGGCAAAACTGTTTCAGTTTGGCCTGATGAGTTCGGCCTCTCCATGTATGGGGGCCTTGATCTGCCAACTTTTGCAAAAACAACTCTTTACCACCGTGTTCGGAATGAAGTTATCTACATTTTCATATATAATTGATCGGGAAAAACGATGAGGGTAAATGACTAATACCAGTTTACCTGTTGACACTTGGGAACTCGGTATTACGGCCGGGAAAAACGTAAGCAACCTTGCTTTGGCGTTTTATGTACGTCTTTTACTCTCGATTGTTACCAAATTTTCCAAGAGAAAGAATCACCCATGAACTTTCTAAAACAAATCATAAAATTATTTTCAATAAAACATATCCTTGCTAGGATATGGAGCGGCCAACCCGGCACGTTGTGTTTATTTATAAACAATATTGTATAAAATATATATTTGATTGGGAAATCGAATGAGGGATCTGGGTTGGGATCTTAGAGTATTGAGAAGACGGAAAAATCTACAGTCGACAACTATATTCAGGGTGTCCCAAAAGTCAACGCCTACCCTTGGAGGGCTGATAGGCTAGCTCACGACGAAAAAATATTTTTATTTGGCTTGCACTTCTTGCGAAATTTCTCAAACTCAACTCAAAATATACTTTATTGTCGAAGACATAATCTCATTGACAACTCTCTACTCTACTAGAAATACAAAAAGAAGGTATTTATTTACAATGCTAGAAATTTAGAATTATTGTGGTATTGATTTGTTCGAAAATATGAACAGGATGTTAATAAAATCAGATGTGGAATCATCTGCGACTGAAAGATAAACTTTAGTCACTATCTTCCATCGTCAAGATAACCTCTTGTGGGGTATTCATGTTGGAAAGGGAAACATTCTCAATTGAATATTAAATAGAAATATTTTTCTGTGAATTGAAAAATCCACGATGAAAATGAAGTTATTTTTTGTGAATGTCTAACAGAAAACAACTACTTCCCTGGCTAAATCCACGCTGGATATTAAACTACATCTGATAGATATTCTGAAAGGACCCTAACTCAAAAGAAATAATCTGAAATTGAAAATTTGCATTTTCATTAAGATAGTTATTTAATTTTCTATTCCAGTCCTAATTAAGAACTCATATAGATGAATGAGGCAAAGAAGAATGTTTTCCAGAAAAGAGTACTCACCAGAAATCATCGACACAAGATGGGCATCGCATTCACTAGGTCTTCAATACATTTTTGTCGACGAAAATCTATTTCACGCTTCAAACGATCATCAGGAAGACCGGAAGAAAAGGAAAACACATTTTCTAGAAGCAATCTCACTTTGCAAAGATAGAAAAAGTTAGAAACAATTCTTTTGGAGAGACACTTTGAAATTAGTGTTTTTCTGACATTAAAACCTGTCATGGGGTATGTTGGATTGATTTGTTTGAAAATATGAACAGGATATTCATAAAATCAGATGTGGAATTATCTGCGACTGAAAGATAAACCTAAGTCACTATCTTCCATCGTTCGAAATAACCTCTTGTGGGGTATTCATGTTGAAAAAGGAATTTTTTTTAATTAACAATCCAGATAAAATTATCTGCGCTGAAAGATAAACTTTAGTCACTATATTCCATCGTTCAAAATAACCTCTTGTGAAGGGAAACATTCTCAGTTGAATATTGAATGGAAATATTTTCTGTGAATTGAAAAATCCACGATGAAAATGAAGTTAATTTTTGTGAATGTCTAACAGAAAACAACTACTTTCCCGGCTAAAGCCACGCCGGACATTGAACTACATCTGATAAATATTCTGAAAGGACCCTAACTCAAAAGAAAAAATCTGAAATTGAAAACTTGCATTTTCATTCAGATAGTCATTTGATTTTCTATTTCAGTCCTAATTAGGAACTCATATAGATGGATGAGGCAAAGAAAAATGTTTAGGAAAAAGAGTACTCACCAGAAATCATTTGTAACATTGACGCAAGACTGGCATCACATTCACTAGGTCTTCAATACATGTTTGTCTACGAGAATCTATTCTACAATCATCGAGAAGGCCGGGAGAATTGGGATACACATTTTCTAGAAGCAATCTCACTTTGCAAAGATGGAAAAAAGTAATAAACAATCCTTTTGGAGAGACACTTTAAAATTAGTGTTTTTCTGACATTAAAACCTGTCATGGGGTATGTTAGATTGATTTGTTTGAAAATATGAACAGGATGTTCATAAAATCAGATGTGGAATCATCTGCGACTGAAAGATGAACTTGAGTCACTATCTTCCATCGTTCAAGATAACTTCTTGAGGGGTATTCATGTTGAAAAGGGAAACATTCTCAATTGAATATTGAATAGAAATATTTTTCTGTGAATTGAAAAATCCAGGATGAAAATGAAGTTGACTTTTGTGAATGTCTAACAGAAAACAACCACTTCCCCGGCTTAAGCCACACCGGACATTGAACTACATCTGATAAATATTCTGAAAGGACCCCAACTCAAAAGAAAAAATCTGAAATTGAAAATTTGCATTTTTATTCAGATAGTTATTTGATTTTCTATTCCAGTCCTAAATAGGAACTCATATAGATGAATGAGGCGAAGAAAATGTTTTCCAAAACAGAGTACTCAGCAGAAATCATTCGTAGTATTGACGCAAGAGAGGCATCGCATTCACTAGGTCTTCAATACATTTTAGTCGACGAAAATCTATTTAACACTTCCACGATCATCAGATAGACCGGAAGAAATTGGAAACACATTTTCTAGAAGCAATCTCACTTTGCAAAGATAGAAAAGAGTTAGAAATAATTCATTTGGAGAGACACTTTGAAATTAGTGTTTTTCCGACATTAAAACATGTCATGGGGTATGTTAGATTGATTTGTTCGAAAATATGAACAGGATGTTAATAAAATCAGATGTGGAATCATCTGCGACTGAAAAATTAACTCTAGTCACTATCTTCCATCGTCAAGATAACCTCTTGTGGGGTATTCATGTTGGAAAGGGAAATATTCTCAATCGAATATCAAATAGAAATATTTTTCTGTGAATTGAAAAATCCACGATGAAAATGAAGTTATTTTTTGTGAATGTCTAACAGAAAACAACTACTTCCACGGCTTAATCCACGCTGGACATTGAACTACATCTGATAGATATTTTGAAAGGACCCTAACTCAAAAGAAAAAATTTGAAATTGAAAATTTGCATTTTCATCAAGATAGTTATTTAATTTTCTATTCCATTCCTAATTAAGAACTCATATAGATGAATGAGGCGGAGAAGAATGTTTTCCAGAAAAGAGTACTCACCAGAAATCATTTGTAGCATTGACACAAGATGGGTATCGCATTCATTAGGTCTTCAATACATTTTTGTCGACGAAAATCTATTTCACGCTTCAAACGATCATCAGGAAGACCGGAAGAAATGGAAAACACATTTTCTAGAAGCAATCTCACTTTGCAAAGATAGAAAAAGTTAGAAACAATTCTTTTGGAGAGACACTTTGAAATTAGTGTTTTTCTGACATTAGAACCTATCATGGGGTATGTTGGATTGATTTGTTTGAAAATATGAACAGGATGGTCATAAAATCAGATGTGGGATTATCTGCGACTGAAAGATAAACCTAAGTCACTATCTTCCATCGTTCAAGATAACCTCTTGTGGGGTATTCATGTTGAAAAAGGAAACATTCTCAATTGAATATTGAATAGAAATTTTTTTCTGTGAATTGAACAATCCACGATGAAAATTAAGGTATTTTTTGTGAATGTCTAACATAAAACAACTACTTTCCCGGCTAAAGCCACGCTGGACATTGAACTACATCTGATTGATATTCTGGAAGGACCCTAACTCAAGAGAAAAAATCTGAAATTGAAAATTTGCATTTTTATTCAGATAGTCATTTAATTTTCTATTCCAGTCCTAATTAAGAACTCATATAGATGAATGAGGCAAAGAAGAATGTTTTCCAGAAAAGAGTACTCACCAGAAATCATTTGTAACATTGACACAAGATGGGCATCTCATTCACTAGGTCTTCAATACATTTTTGTCGACGAAAATCTATTTCACGCTTCCACGATCATCAGGAAGACCGGAAGGAATGGGAAAGACATTTTCTAGAAGCAATCTTACTTTGCAAAGATGGAAAAAAGTTATAAACAATTCTTTTGGAGAGACACTTTAAAATTAGTGTTTTTCTGACATTAAAACCTGTCATGGGGTATGTTAGATTGATTTGTTTGAAAATATGAACAGGATGTTCATAAAATCAGATGTGGAATTATCTGCGACTGAAAGATAAACTTTAGTCACTATATTCCATTCGTTCAAAATAACCTCTTGTGAAGGGAAACATTCTCAGTTGAATATTGAATAGAAATATTTTCTGTGAATTGAAAAATCCACGATGAAAATGAAGTTAATTTTTGTGAATGTCTAACAGAAAACAACTACTTTCCCGGCTAAAGCCACGCCGGACATTGAACTACATCTGATAAATATTCTGAAAGGACCCTAACTCAAAAGAAAAAATCTGAAATTGAAAATTTGCATTTTTATTCAGATAGTTATTTGATTTTCCATTCCAGTCCTAAATAGGAACTCATATAGATGATTGAGGCAAAGAAGAATGTTTTCCAAAACAGAGTACTCAGCAGAAATCATTTGTAGAATTTACGCAAGAGAGGCATCGCATTCACTAGGTCTTCAATACATTTTAGTCGACGAAAATCTATTTCACACTTCCACGATCATCAGGAAGACCGGAAGAAATTGGAAACACATTTTCTAGAAGCAATCTCACTTTGCAAAGATAGAAAAAAGTTAGAAACAATTCTTTTGGAGAGGCACTTTGAAATAAGTGTTTTTCCGACATTAAAACATGTCATGGGGTATGTTAGATTGATTTGTTTGAAAATATGAACAGGATGTTCATAAAATCAGATGTGGAATCATCTGCGACTGAAAGATAAACTTCAGTCACTATCTTCCATCGTTCAAGATAACCTCTTTTGGGATATTCATGTTGAAAAGGGAAACATTCTCAATTAAATAATGAATAGAAATATTTTTCTGTGAAATGAAAAATCCACGATGAAAATGAAGTTATTTGTTGTGAATGTCTAACAGAAAACAACTACTTTTTCGGCTGAAGCCACGCTGGATATTGAACTACATCTGATAGATATTCTCAAAAAAAAAATCTTAAATTGAAAATTTGTATTTTCATTCAGATAGTCATTTGATTTTCTATTCCAGTTCTAATTAAGAACTCATATAGATAAATGAGGCAAAGAAGAATGTTTTCCAGAAAAGAGTACTCACCAGAAATCATTTGTAACATTGACGTAAGAGAGGCATCGCATTCACTAGGTGTTCAATACATTTTTGTCGACGAAAATTCATTTCACGCTTCCACGATCATCAGGGAGTCGATATTTGATCCTTTTTACATCAATGTCGTATCATCAGCAAACATAGTAAACTTCTACTGAATATTTATACTGGCTAAATCATTGAGGTAATTTAAAAACAATATATGGCCGAATACAGACCCTTGTAGCACACCACATTTGAGTTACCATCTTGCATCTTCTCAATTTGTTTTCTATCTGATAAGTACTACTCGAACCATTCGTGACTGTTATTTCTGAACCCTTGAAGCTTCTGGAGCAATGTTCCGTGGCTGACACAGTCAAATGCTTTTAAAAGTCACAGGATACTGCCCCAATTGCTGAGCCCTCATTCATACCCACGTAAACTCCTACTAAGAAGTGAAATATGGCATAGTTTGTACTTTTATTATTTTGGAATCCGAACTACGTTGTGTTCAGAATATTGTTCTTCTAGAAACTGCAACATTCTTTTCTTAACTAGTTTCTCTATAACCTTTGAGAGTACGGGTAGTAGAGAGATTGGGCGGAAATTTGATGGAACGTCACAGCTTCTACTCTTGTGGATCGGAATGATTACTGCTGTTTTCAGGCATGATGGGAAAGCACCAGTGACAAGACATGTTTATAGCTGGGTCTCAACACCAACAAAGCCTGTGGACCTGACGGAATCCCGCCGATTGTTCTCAAGAAATGTGCCCCCGTACTAACACCTGTTCTTTGCAAGTTGTTCAACCACTCTTACAATTTGGGGGTATTTCCGTCCAATTGGAAAATTGCAAGAGTACAGCCAGTCCCTAAGAAAGGCAAAAAGGCCCTACCTAGCAACTACAGACCTATCGCACTGCTATATATTATTTCAAAGGTCATGGAAAAAGCCATCAACATCGAGCTCATGAAATATCTGGAAGACTCAGGAATTGTCAACGATAGGCAATATGGCTTCCGCCATCAGAGATCAACTGGTGACCTGCTCGCTTACGTCTCACATATATGGCAGCTATCTATTGAAAAGTATGGAGAAACTTTAGCTGTGGCATTAGATATCTCCAAGGCGTTCGATCGAGTTTGGCACCAGGGACTCCTCGCCAAGCTTCCGTCTTATGGTTGCCCCCACAGCTGTGTTCTCTGCTTGCTAGTTTCTCTCAAACAGGTCTCTCCATGTAGTGGTCGATGGAGTTTCATCTGACACTCTACTCATAAATGCTGGTGTTCCGCAAGGATCTATTCTCGCACCAACACTATTTCTACTTCACATCAACGACCTGTTGAAAGCAACTTCATGTCCAGTACACAGCTTTGCCGATGATAGTACCCTCCATACCGCTTTCTCTTCCAGGGCCCCTATATCAGCCCGTGAAACCAGAAATGAACGAGGAAGAAATGTTAATGATATAAATATGGACGGAGCAACAATTCTCGAGTGGGGATCTAATAACTTGGTAGAATTCAATGCAAACAAAACACAAGCATGTCTTTTCTCCAGAAAAGCCGATCTCACTGTGCCTAACATAATTTTGTCAGGAGTAACCATACCACTGAAGTCATCCATATCGATGCTTGGTATTACTATCAGCAATAACCTTTCCTGGGAAAATCACGTGAGGTCCATTGCCAAAAGTGCATCCCAAAAACTTGGTTTTTTGTTTCGTGCCAAGAGCTATTTCACCCCCACTCAGCTGCTTATGATCTATAAGGCACAGATCCGACCTGTCCTGGAATACTGTTCCCACATTTGGAGCGCGGCACCTAAACATATCCTGAGGCTATTGGATTCTGTCCAAAAAAGAGCAATTCGTCTCGTCGGTGATGCCTCGCTTACAAACTCGCTCACTTGTCTGGAACACCGTAGAAAAGTTGGCGATCTGTCTCTATTTTATAGATATTTTCATGGGCGATGCTCTTCTGAAATATCAACAATCGTTCCTGCTTTGGCAGTCTCTTCGAGATTAACCCGTCAAGTTCAGTCATCACACCCCTCCGTGGTCACTTTCGAGACCTGCAGAACATCACTTTCCAAAGACTCGTTCATCCAACGAACAGCGAGGCTTTGGAACTCATTGCCTAGGGAGGTGTTACCCGAGGCATACAACCTCCAGAAATTTAAGAAGAACACCAACTCCTACCTTCTTTCTTTTGGTTCCCACGATGTTCTCTGAACATTACAGGATATCCCTTCTCGTGGGAACCAGAACATAAAAAAAAAAAAGCTTCTTCTTTAACGTTTTCTAAAATAGTCAGTGGAGTATCATCAATAACGACACTTCTTTTATTTTTAATTTCTTTGAATATTTCGTGTAGCTCAATGGCGTTGGTGGGATATGAGTGGAAGGTCTCGTTTACAAATTTATTTCGACTCATTGGATTTATACTTGCAACAATATCTGAGGGAAGCGAAGCTGCTATGGTACAGTAGTAATTATTTATTGTTTTGGGGTCCACACTAGGATGTAGCGGTGACAATTCTATCTTTTCTCTCTATGTATTGAACATAACCCAGCCTTCTTTCATTTCATTTTTGGCGTGGTCAATCCTTTTTACAAGCTTTTATTCAACTTGCAATGTTTGTATGTATGTATGTTCGGGTCAAATCTTGCAACTGAATTTTGATCGACTTCTAGTCGTCCGATTAATTTGAAATTTGGCAGGTGTTCATTATTCTGATGACAATGCATTACGGAATTTTTGTTAAAAAAAAAGGAAATGCGGCTCCAAGATGGCAACAATATTTGCACTTATGCTCCAATTTGATCCAAAATTGGTAAGTGATGATTTTCGGGGTCGAAGATTATGATTTTTTTGTCGAAATTCATAAATTCATGATGGTGGACGAGTTTTGTGATCAAGGTCCGATTCGATTCAAAATTGGTATATGGGGGTTTTGGGGTCGGAGATAATGACATTTCTGTCAAAATTCATGATTTAAAGATGGCGGCCCCAAGATGGAGGACGAGTTTTGTGATTATGGTCCGATTCGTTACAAAATTGGTATATGGGGGTTTTGGGGTCGGAGATAATGATTTTTTCTGTCAAAATTCATGATTTAAATATGGCGGCCCCAATATGGAGGACGAGTTTTGTGATTATGGTCCGATTCGATTCAAAATTGGTATGCGGGGTTTTCGGGGACTGAGATTATGGATATTTTGTTGAAATTCATGAAATCAAGATGGCGGCTTCAAGATGGGGGACGAGTATTGTGATTATGGTCCGATTCGATACAAAATTGGTATGTGGGGGTTTTCGCGGTCGGAGATTTTGAATTTATGAATTCAAGATGGTGGTTCTAAGATGGAGGACCAGTTATTGATTAGAGTCATATTTTATTCAAAATTGGTATGTGGGGGTTTTCTGGTTAGGAGTTTATGAATTGTTGGTCAAAATCTATAAATTCAAGATGACGGTTCCAGGATGGCGGATGAGTTTTGTGATTATGTTCGGATTTTTTTCAAAATTGGTGTGTGGGAGTTTTTAGGGTCGGATATCATGATTTCTTATAGCTCAAAACTTACAGGAAAGAGAGCTTGTGATAACAATGCTCTACTAGAAATGAACAGATTGAGGCAAACTAACTGGAAAGCAAAAAATAAAATACCCAATAAATTTTTTTTTAAAGACAAGCTTTCATGTAAGCCGTCCACTGAAACGTATAAAATGAGTTTAAGTCATCGCTGACAATGATTTAATAATTTTTTGTTGAATGATTTGGTTTCAAAAAGTTTGTCGCGCGAATTGTAATAAAGTAAATACTTCGACAATTTGTTACTTACCAACCAATCATTGTCCAATGGAATTAATTGGTACTTACTTTTATGAACACTTCGCGCGACAAGCTTTTTGAAACGAAATCATTCAACAAAAAATAATTAAGTCATTATCAGCGATTACTTAAATTTATTTTATACATTTCAGTGCACGGCTTAAATAAAAGCTTGTTTTTAAAAAAACTTTTTGATTTGTTATTTTTTATGATACCAATCCTTCCCTAGTTTTATAACACGTACGTGTATTTTTTTGTAATTGGCCTAGTATGTTGAGAAATAATTTCTTAGTTACCTGCAGGGAATGCAATTTATTTGTAGATATTCGGATTCCAGGGCTTAGTTTTTTTCCTTAGTATATTTAGAGAAAAACATTGGTTAAAACCACGCTCTAGAGTGAGCTGGAAGGAGTTTGATGGTTCTGCAGAAGTTAATACCCCACACCATTTGATCGACTTACAATGGTAGTTGAAGCATTCTAGGTTTTTTTTACTGTAAATCCTCCCAAACCTAACTTTCCTCTTTTTTTTAACCGCGTCTATTTTGTAAGAAGTCAGAATTGCTCCGTGGACCGAAAAACTTACAGGAGTTACTAATGAATTGGTCTCGTGATCGCTGGAGTCCTGACATACATAGTCTAGGATAGTACTTGAGTTCATTGTGGTGCTTCACTGATATGGTGTCTCAATCCATTTACATGATTCATTGGTTTTTGAATAAACCACAGTGGAACAAAAAACTCGGTCCGTGTACTCATGTACGCGCGTTTGAAGTTTTTCACTTTCCCTAATTATAATGATATGCATTATATACTAATAGCTGTGAATAACGATAATTCACGACTTCTTAACTTACTGAAAAACATGAAATATATAGTATATATGAATTTTTCACCAAAAAAAAGGTGTTTTGGGCAACGTTTGAAAAAAAATACAATTACGGGATTCAAACCCAAACTGCCTGCATGGTATAGAGATGCCCTATTTACTGGACTACATCGCCACTAATAATATTTTTGAATTATTAATCGCCTGACTTGAGACCCGTGGTTCATTCGG
Organism: Gonioctena quinquepunctata; assembly: GCA_018342105.1. Classification (NCBI taxonomy): domain Eukaryota; kingdom Metazoa; phylum Arthropoda; class Insecta; order Coleoptera; family Chrysomelidae; genus Gonioctena; species Gonioctena quinquepunctata. The sequence continues at coordinate 14,251 of JAFIRS010006805.1, read as the reverse complement.
CAGGATTGAAAGTATATTTGAATTTTGAATATGAAATCAGTGTATGTAGTGAGCTCGAAATATCATATACAGAGTGTTAGTGAATAAGTGTGACAAACTTCAGATGTGATTCTGCATGAAAAAATAATGACCCTTTGCCATATAACTTTTGTCCGCAAATTCTTCGTTTTCCGAGATACGGGGTGTTGAAATTTTTCTCAAAAACTGACTATTTATTTATTTGGTGAGTTTTTAGAAGTAGGCTAGTAGGCTACTGTTAACATTCTGTTGAATATAAACATTTCAACGAAATGTCAAATTAGCCTTTCTTCACTTTTAAGCTTTCAGTTTGGTATAACATTAATGATAAGTAATTAATTTTTCTTTTATCGAAAAGAATGGAAAATTATACAAATGCAGGATTGTCAGACATGCATTTTGTCTATGGTCGAAGTAATGGAAATGGTCGGCAAGCTCGACGATTGTATGCTGAGTTGTATCCAGGACGTAGGGTACCCCATCACACAATATTTGGTCGACTTCACCAACGTTTGCGCTTTCGAGACGTACGAACTGTGCAACTAGAAGAAGCAGTTCTCGAGTTGATTGCGAAGTCACCTGAAACAAGTACTCGAAAAATTGGCAACATACTGAATGTAAGCAACTTCACTGTATTTGAAATTCTTAACGAACAGCAATTGTATCCGTTTCATATTCAACGTGTGCAAGCTCTACTACCTAGAGACTTTTTTCCGCGCCTAGTTTTTGCCATTGGATTCTTCATCAAATCGCCCAAATTCCTAATTTTTTAAATGGCGTTTTTTTTACTGACGTGGCTGATTTTGGATGACAGTGTATACGAAATTTCCATAACAATCACCTCTGGGCTGAGGAAAATCCACATGGAATCTTTGAAGCTCATTTTCAGCATCAGTTTTCAGTGAATATATGGCTTGGGGTACTTGATGATCATGCAATCGGTCCATATTTCCTCCCACAATGACTGACAGGCGACTCTCACCTTAAATTCCTACAGTAAGAGTTACCTGTTCTTCTTGAACAAATTCCTCTACAATTGAGACAACACTTCTGGTTCATGCATGATGGTACACCAGTCCATTCAAGCATTATTGTACGTAATCACTTAGATACAGTAAATCCAAATCGTTGGATAGGTAGGGGAGGTACGGAACATTGGCCTGCTCAATCTCCGGATTGAATTCCTCCAGATTTTTGCATTTGGGGTTTTCTTGAGTTAATAGTTTATTAAACTCCCGTCGAAAATGTTGAAGACTTGGGGAATCGAATTATAACCGGCTGTGAATGCAAGTTATTTGTAGATATGCGGATTCCGGGGCTTAATTTTTTTTCCTAAGTTTATTTAGAGAAAAACATTGGTTGAAACCACGCTCTAGAGTGAGCTGGAAGGAGTTTGATGGTTCTGCGAAAGATAATAGCCCACACCAATTGATCGACTTACAATGGTAGCTGAAGTATTTCAAGTTTTTTTTACTGTAAATCCTCCCAAACCTAACCTTTCTCTTTTTTTTAACCGCGTCTATTTTGTAAGAAGTCAGGATTGCTCCGTGGTCCGAAAAACTCAGGAGTTACTAATGGATTGGTCTCGTGATCGCTGGAGTTCAGACATACATAGTCTATGATAGTACTTGAGTTCATTGTGGAGCTTCACTGATATGGTGTCTCAATCCATTTACATGATTCATTGGTTTTTGAATAAACCACAGTGGAAAAAAAACTCGGTCCGTGTACTCATGTACGCGCGTTTGAAGTTTTTCGCTTTCCTTAATTATAATGATATACATTATATACTAATAGCTGTGAATAACGATCATTCACGACTTCTTAACTCACTGAAAAACATGAAATATATAGTATATATGAATTTTTCACTATACAATTTTAAAGAGGTGTTTTGGAAAACGTTTGAAAAAAAATACAATAACGGGATTCAAACCCAATCCGCCTGCATGGTATGCAGATGCCCTATTTACTGGACTACATCGCCACTAATAATATTTCTGCGAATGCTTTTTCTGAATTATTAATCGCCTCACTTGAGACCCGTGGTTCATTCGGCAGGATTAAAGGTATATTTGAATTTTGAATATGAAATCAGTGTATGTAGAGAGCTCAAAATATCATATACAGGGTGTTAGTAAATAAGTGTGACAAACTTCAGATGTGATTCTGCATGGAAAAATAATGACAGTTTGCTATATAACTTTTGTACGCAAATTCTTCGTTTTCCGAGATACGGGGTGTTAACATTTTTCTTAAAAACTGACCATTTATTTATTGCTCTAAAACCGGTCGAGATATGCAAATTCAATTTGGTGAGTTTCAAGAAGTAGTTATTTTTTGACATGCAATTAAGAATTTTATGTTAATTATTGGCGCGCATACGGGCAATGATGATTTTATTGTAATATGTTCATTCATTTGATCAAGACATTTTGAATAAAAAATCATTTTCAAATTCCACGTTCAATTTGTGACAAGGAATCTCGCCTGCCTTTTTTTTCGTATGGGGCGCCGTTTTCATGCAAAAAAATAAAACATCTCAACGCGTATTTGTCATTACTTCAATACATTATCTAGTAGCGATGCTAGTAAGCTACTGTCAACATTCTGTTGAATATAAACATTTCAACAAAATGTCAAATTAGCGTTTCTTCATTTTTAAGCTTTCAGTTTGGTATAACATTAATGATAAGTAATTAATTTTTCTTTTATCGAAAAGAATGGAAAATTATACAAATGCGGAATTGTCAGACATGCATTTTGTCTATGGTCGAAGTAATGGAAATGGTCGGCAAGCTCGACGATTGTATGCTGAGTTGTATCCAGGACGTAGGGTACCCCATCACACAATATTTGCTCGACTTCACCAACGTTTGCGCTTCCGAGAAGTACGAACTGTGCAACTAGAAGAAGCATTTCTCGAGTTAATTGCGGAGTCACCTGAAACAAGTACTCGAAAAAATGGCAACATACTGAATGTAAGCAACTTCACTGTATTTAAAATTCTTAACGAACAGCAATTGTATCCGTTTCATATTCAACGTGTGCAACCTCTACTACCTAGAGACTTTTTTCCGCGCCTAGTTTTTGCCATTGGATGCTTTATCATATCGCCCAAATTACTAATTTTTTAAATGGCGTTTTGTTTACTGACGAGGCTGATTTTGGATGACAATGTATACGGAATTTCCATAACAATCACCTCTGGGCTGAGGAAAATCCACATGGAATCTTTGAAGCTAATTTTCAGCATTAGTTTTCAGTAAATGTATGGCTTGGGGTACTTGATGATCATTTAATCGGTCCATATTCCCTCCAACAATGACTGACAGGCGACTCTTACCTTAAGTTCCTACAGTAAGAGTTACCTGTTCTTTTTGAAGAAATTCCTCTACAATGGAGACATCACTTCTGGTTCATGCATGATGGTACACCAGTCCATTTAAGCATTATCTGGATCTCCTATCACTGTTAATAAGCCGAGTGTAGCCCTAAGGCTCTTACTCTTCAGACATCAAATAAGTGGGCCACGGCCGTTCACGAATTCAGAATTTGGTTGGTCAAGAATTAGAGAATGGTCTCTAGTCCTTGCCATGATGGTATATCTCGAACAATGACCGAGAGAGAATTCTGATCGTAAAAGTTTGGAAAAATAGTAATTTCTATTGAGGATGCAGCTTCGCTACCCTGTATGGATTAGTAGGTAACCCATCACTCCAGAGAATGCCTGGGACATTTAAAACGCGAGGGGTCGTCTATGTTATAATCAGTGGCTTCCCTCACGAGCGGATTCTCGTGAACTATCGCACAATCAAATACTTTCTGATTGCGTTCTCTAATGATACTTCTGATAGAAGGCAGATTTAGGTCTTCAAGGATCCGATCGTTCCGCACGTACCACGGAGCGTTCGTTATCATCCGCAGGACTCTCATTTGCGCCCGTTCCAGGATGCCAATGCTAGACCTGCAGATTTGGCCCCAGGCGGCTGAGGCATACAAAATGACAGGCCTGAACATCATTCTGTAAATCGTGACTTTGTTTTTAAGAGAGAGTTTGCTCTTTCTGTTAATCAGGGGATATAGTGCGCAGATCTTTTTGACGATTTTGTCTCTGACAATATTGACGTGTGGTCTCCAGGTGAGTCGGCGATCCAGAGTAACTCCCAGGTACTTGACCTGCTCTGACCATTCTATCTCCCTTCCAGAGATAGTCACTCCTCTCTCCGGGTTGCTTCTCTTGCGACCCATCGAAATCGCTTGTGTTTTTTCAGGATTTAGCTTTATCTTCCACTCCAGATACCACTGCTGGAGCTCGTTTAATGCATTTTGCAAGTAAACAACACCCATCAGGTGGTCAGCTGCAGAGAAAAGCAAAGCCGTATCATTGGCGAACAGAGAGACCTTCACATGTTTGCTTCTTGGAATATCTGACGTGTAGAGGGCGTATAATATAGGAGACAGTACTGCCCCCTGAGGAACGCCGGCCTCAATTTCTCTCAAATCCGAGAGAGAATTGTCGACCCTGACTTAAAATGTCCTACCCAAGAGGAACGACTTGATCCACTTGATCAAACTCAGAGGCAGGTGGAAATCTATTAGCTTAGCAAGAAGGCCTTCATGCCAAACCCTTCAAAGGCTTTGCTTATATCAAGTAAAACAATGTGAGCGCTGTTATTTGAGTTTAAGGATGAAATAGTGTCCTCCACTAGCCTCATCACCTGTAGCTCAGTGGAGTGAGCACGTCTAAAACCAAATTGTTCGTTGGGTAGGACATTTCTATCCTCCACTTCTTCGTCAAGCCTTTCTAGAACGATTTTTTCAGCCAGCTTAGCCGAACTGCAAAGCAGACTGATTGGTCGATAATTTTGTGGGAAGGTCGGGTTTTGTCCCTGTTTCGGAATCATAACCACAACGGCATGCTTCCACCTCCGAGGGAATCTCTTAAGGCGCAGTGAATTATTAATAATATTCAATAATGACTGCACCTGGTTGTAATTCCGTCGTAACCAGGCGCTTTTTGGTATTGAGACCCTTTATATGGGCCTTAAGTTCATCCAACGTAGCTGGACGAATGTCGTCATGATTGGGTTCCTGAGGGTACGGTGAACCCGATTTTCCAACAAAATTTCACGATCCAGATCATCGTCCGGATACTCATTCAGTCTAAACTGCCTTTCCATCGAGTCTGCAAAAGCTTGAGCTTTGGACACTGGATCATAGCACAGTCCGGCCTCACCATGAATAGGGGGGAGATCGGTCTTTTTTGGTTTTAAATTTTGATTAATTTTCCAAAGTTGGTCACAGTTTTCTAAATTTTGAAGGGTTATGCCAAATCTTTCGTTCCGAAATTCCGATATATTTTCTCTAACCTCCTATTCAATTCATTAGCTCGGATTCTGTCCGCAGGGAACAGACTCCTTTGATGCGCTCTTCTAGCGCGATTTCTCTCGCGGATGAGATTTTTTATCCTCAAAGGGAATTCGTCATGGAATCTAGGAGCCGGTTCCTTGTGGGAGGAATCCTCTAAAGCATTTTTGATGGTGAGTTCGTAGCGCGCTACGGCCTCATCCAACTCGAGTGAAGAATCTATTCTCTCAGGAGCGCAGTAACCTGTCTCCAGAAGCGAACGGAATCTCTCCCAGTTCACCTTGGTACACATGCGATCCGTCTGAGGCGGTGGATCACCTCCCAGTGATAAAATCACCGGATTGTGATCAGAGCCCAACTCGGCGAGGACGTGTATATCCCAGTTCCAGGTGATGTTCCTGGCCAGGGCAATGTCAAGTACATCGGGCCTGTATGGACCAAAGTGTGTCGGCTCATCTGGAGCCAACACTTGGTATTCATACCTGTCACTGTGTTCCCTCAAACGTCTGCCATTGACGTTGGTTACACGACTCCATTGCACGTGCTTAGCGTTCAGATCACCCATGACCAAAACAGGTTGGTCTGTTTCCATCAGGAGTACATCAAGTGCCTCAGGAAGTATTCGATTCCGCGGAGGGTTGTAAGCACTGATTAAACGCAAAGGACCACTCCTCGTGTTGAAAATTATACCTACAGCTTCAATACCATGGGTATCATCATTGGAAATGCCAAACTGAACATGCGAGTGACAACGTTTGACCAAAATGGCAACACCGCCACCCGGACGTCCAATCCGGTCATTTCTGAGCACTTTGTAGTTAGGAAATCTAACAGGTTCCCCATTAAGATGAGTCTCCTGCAGAAAAGCAACATCGATGTTGTTCTCTACAAGAAACTCTTGAAACTCAAGTCTATTCTGGAGAAGTCCATTACAATTCCAACTCACCGCTTTGATGAAATTCGGAAGCTGCTGTTCACCCATTGATTGGGATTAAAACCAGTTGAGAACTTTGCAGCAGCTTCAGCGAACTGCGCAAACGACATCCTCATTTGGTCGAAAGTGCTAAGGATGTCTTTGGGCGTTGAAATTTGAGCTAGCTGAGGAGGGGAAGCGTCCCGGGCCGCCGCTGCATATGACACCCACGCCCGTGTCCTGTTTTCGGGAAAATATCGTCGATTTTGCGATGCTGAAGCGGGGTCCACCCTGCGCCTTATGCGTGGACATTTGGGACATCCGCGATAGTTCGCAGTGTGATCCCCACTGCAGTTTGCACACCTAGCTTTTTCTTCTCTAGGCTTTGGACATTCACGAGTGATATGGGCATCCCCGCACTTGACGCAGGCGGGGGTGGCGCAGCAGTTCAGCTGGCAGTGGCCAAACCGCTGACATCTGTGACATTGGCCCACAGAGGCTCTGGGCCTCTGTGGTTCAGCCGTAATTTGGACATTCAGTAAATCTGTAATTTTGAAAATTTCTTTCTGGTCTTTATTCAGGAGAACTAAAACTAGTGGAAGTGGAGTCTTTTTGGCATCATTTTTGTGCATGCGCGCCACTGATTCCGGGGCGAACCCCCTCTCAGTTAGCTCGTTTTTAATGTCATCACAGGAAATACATTCTGGGACACCTCTGAGAACAACTCGCAATTTTTTCTCCTCGGGGAAGGGAAGGGAATTTTCTGATCCTTAAAAATGCTACTTATTTTCCTGAAGTCATCAGGGGAGTCGGGAAATTTTTTTATGCCTCCATAGACATTCTTAGCAGGTGTGGTTGGTTAAATGTTGTTTGATTTGAACAATGAAACCACCGTGGTCCACATATTTTTATCCCTAACAGTGATAGGGGGTACGTTCTGGCGTTTTATTGTCTGTGGAGTCTGTTCCGTGGGTAGTACAGGAGTCTCGTTAGTTTGGTCCATGTTTATGTCGTCATTAGTGGAATTTTGAATAATATCATTATTATTATTATTGGTGTTTACGGCGGATTTCGAAATTTTCGTGAAGGATTCGGTTGAACTCATATTGGCTGATTCCGACCCTGGACTTGTAGAAATTTCAAACGTGGAAACGTGCATGTCACCGTCCGTCAGATTTGACAAGTGATCAAACTTATTGGAAGTTACAACATGATTAGCATTTTTTCTAACAGGGCTATTATATATGACATTTCTATTGCTTCTACGGAAAGCATGAGTAGGTAATGAGGGATTTGAATTATCTTTAGGCACTGGAAGTTCCGTAAATGTCTCCTTTTTATGTCTCTTTGCAGGGGCACGTCCATTCTGGGCATCGGAATCAGTCGATTTAGAACTTATCAATGCACTTACGGCAGGAATTTTCGAAAGATCATCTCCCAACGAGACGAGTAGGGTGCTCAGCACTTCCAGGAGATCGGCCCTCGGGAGAGAACCGATCCCTGCCAGCACAGCTTCCTTGCTTGCCAGGATACCTTTTCCAGGGGACTCGTCCAGTTCTACTGAGGGTTTGGTTTCATATGGGATCTTCGGTGGGGTGGGTTCTAACGGTTGCTTCTCCACTCTTCTGGGCACAAGGCGACTTCAGAGTTTGAAAACACTTGGAAATTTGCAATTATTTGCGGAGCGATATGAAGCGCAGCTTCTCCGGTTCTATGCAGGACCGGACTCTCTCTTAGATAGAGTATATCCAAATCGATGGATAGGTAGGGGAGGTACGGAACATTGGCCTGCTCAATCTCCGGATTAAATTCCTCTAGATTTTTGCATTTGGGGTTTCCTTGAGTTAATAGTTTATTCCACTCCCGTCGAAAATATTGAAGACCTGAGGAATCGAATTATAGCCGGCTGTGAAACAATAAGAAATACTCAAGGATTATTTGCGCGAATACGACAATCAATGAGGCGAAGAGTTGAACCTTGTATCACGTCTGAGGGAGGTCATTTTGGACATTTGTTGTAGCTTCGCGCCTATTCATTTATTAGTGTAATTTTCTATTATTGTTCTGGTTTAACGTCATTGTATTAGATAGTTATTGATAATGTATTAAAGAAATGAAAAATACGCGTTAAGATGTTTTATTTTTTTGCATTAAAAGGGCGCCCCATACGAAAAAAAGTCAGGAGAGATTTTTTGTCACAAATTGAACGGGAAATTTCAAAATGATTTTCCATTCGAAATGTCTCAGTGGCGTACCATTTTTTTCTTAAAAAATAATGAACATAACATTCCTAATTGCATGTAGAAAAATGCGCAATAAGTACCTCTTGAAACCCACCAAACTTTAGTTGCATATCTAGACCGGTTTCAGACCAATAAAAAAATAGTCAGTTTTTAAGAAAAACTTTAACACTCCGTAACTCGGAAAACGAAGTATTTGCGGACAAAAGTTATATAGCAAACTGTCATTATTTTTTCATGCCGAATCACCCTCTGAAGTTTGTCGCACTTATTCACTAACACCCTGTATAATAATTTTTGCATTTCCTGTTACCTTGAAGAAATGGACTGCTCAAGTCTGACGTCGCAAAAGGAAGGAGCTTACGAACCTTTTCATTGAGAATGTAAATGCATGTCAAATGACAGTGATCAAAATTCAATATGACAATCAATAAAGAAATGACAGTTATGATCAAAATTCAATATGGCGACAACCAGACGCCATATCGTGACAAAATTCAATATGGCGACAACCAAACGCTATTGTGAAAGAGCTATAACAGAGTATAGCTTGGTACATCAGTAATTGGTTAGTTTGCTCGTTAGTTGGTTTATTTTGGTTCCAGTTACTATTTCGTTTCCGTTACATTTTCAATACACTATCACTTGAATATTTCAATAGAACCTCAATTGAGTACAGTCGAACTCGGCTATAACGAACGGCTTAATGACTGGCAATGATTCGTTATGAAGGGTGTTCGCTATGAAGAAAATTTGCAGTACATGCATCTTGGTAGATTTTTTTTCGCGTTAATTGACAACACTGTAAATTTTTTGAAACCATAATCCCGACAAATTTGTGCATTTGCGCATCCACTGTCAAATTTTCTGATTATTTCCTGCTTAACCGACAATGTAGTAGCCTTCCTGCATGCTTTTGTAGTAGGGATATTGGTACAATGCAGTTGAACATTGAACACGTACTAACACTACGCCATGTATCTAACAAATTCCTAACAGAGAAATAGGGAAATCCCACCGGTCGACTGCGGTCGTAAATTTCGTAAATTATCGGTATAGTTATTCTAATCCCAATTGGAACGGCAATAAAATAAGAGCACTACGAGGAGTGTTCATATGCACTGCCCGGCAAATGGGAAGTTAATATACTACCAGTGTTTTTACTTTCAAAGCGTTCCTGGTACAATCATACAAAAAATCTGGCGCGTGTCTCTAGTTGCCCAGATTATTAGTAAAGGCGCTATCAAATATATTTGAGTGATGAAAGCTCGGCCAGCTGGATTGGACATATGTTATCTCCAGCTGTATAATATCCTCATTTCACAATATTCCTTAATCAGTGCCGTGCCGTGAGGTTAGGAATTATCCATTGAAAATAATTTTATCATTAGGGCTTTTTGGAGACCTTTGGAAACAAATAATAAAATCCAGTTGAGATAACATGTGTCTACTTTTACATGGGGTGATCAATTGCTATGATTGTAAGAATAAGTAACCGAAGAAATACCTCTGAAAAATAATATTCGAACGCCTATGTCAATGCGGCAAGAGGAAAGAGAATCCCTTCCCGAAACTTTTTATGTCGTTCCAATTGGGATTAGAAATACTATACTCGATTGTACAATCTTTCGTCGGTAATTCGTTATAAACGAGTTTGACAGTATCTTGTTGATGACTGAAATTATCCATCTACTTTGTTGTTGCAGTATATTCATTTGTCATTAGTAAAATCGTTCATGTACTTTGCTAGTGTATTATTCACAGAACTCATAGAACTAGAAGGCCAATACCGTTTTGCTGGAACGAGCCCTACTGTACCGCTTGGTACACACATTAGCATGCGCAGTAAAACCGCTGCCATGACAGGGGGGGTTTCAGTGAAATTTATAACCGGTATCAACTGAAACATACTGACTTTTACCATGAGAACTTTCTGAAGATGAGTGTACTTGAGATCGATTTGAATAGTGGACTGCAACTGAAATTATGAGGAATTTCTGAACCCAATATCCGTAAGGTTTCGGGAAGAAAAACTTATTTAAAAAAATAATTCTTAGTGGCTATTGTGAAGTTCAATTCCCCATTCTCTGAATTATTTATTTGACATGAACTAAATGGTATGCAGTATTTTACATGATAAAATATTTTATTTCAAAGATGATTTGGTTTTATTCTTTGATTATCATTTCAAGAGAATGGGTAGGTATGTATGATGGAGAGAATCACAATTCACTTCTGCAGTTTTGAAGTTAAAGTAACAAACAATTTCCAAGTATTGAGTGCCTAAAAAATCTTTTGGCACAAAGTAAAAATATTGGGGAATTTAAATGTGAATGCTATGAATATAGCGTGTCTTCCCAAGAAGTATGAAATTTATTCTTGATGAAAGTTGGTGCCTATCGAGAAACCTGTAATGGGCTATCGAAAAAATTTTTAAGTTTTTCGTAAGTGAAGAAAATCGGTTTTTTAGAAAAGTCATCAGGAAACTTTGCTCGTGCGGGCGGTAGTGCGAAACTAATATCCGTCGGATTATGCCTGAATGCCTCTAATCTCGTATCCTTTCTTGTCATACCTTTCGATATTGGAACTCGGAGTTGTCTGTAGACGAGTCGCGTACCTGGCAAGGTGTTGCACCTGGTAGAGCTGTTTCCATGCTGCAATCTATTGAGACTCAGCCCATAGCTTGGAGATTCGTCTTGTCGGTTAGACAAAACTCCTAAATTCATTACACACGCGCGCGCACTCATAAAAAACCATTGTGAATATTTAATTGTCATCCAATGGACAACTCAGATTTGGAATATCAGTGGTATACTAATGAAGTTAATTTTTCATCAATTTTTAAGGTACTAGTACTTTTTGACACACGCTATAAATAAAGAGGAGATTTAACATCATTTATTGGTATAATAATATTGATGTGAAAAAAAGTATAATTTTTGATAGCTTCTTCCTATTCAGTTCTTGCCTTACATTTTCTGCTTGCAACCAAGCAACAAACACTATGGTAACGTATTTTACCGTAAATTTGTATAATAAATATTATCACTTTCATTTTGTGTTACATCTTGTATATAGCTATATCAAAAACATGCTTATCCAATTTAGAAAACAATGTTTCTATCTTCGAAAAAAGTTCCCAATATAGTTCTACAAAAACATCCATATTTTTTTTTTCCGCCATTATTTGCTTGATTTTTCTCTCTGTAAACATACAACACTTCACAACATCTGCAAAAGTCTTGATTAATCCAGAAAAAAAAGCGGTTCTGTATTTTATATGTAATAATCTGAAGTTATCAAGATCTGCACTTGCTTTTCCTTCTTCTTCCAGTATGGAAAGGAACACCTTACACTTTATTACTTTTTTCTGCTCTTCACTACAAAACCTGCGATGTATCAACATTCTTCATTGTCAACAATCATTAATATCTAAATTATATTTTCTAATTAAAGGCATTTCATGTAGTGTTATTTCAGGTAGGATTTTTTTCTGGGAATTTGTTAAAATGGAAGTATATTCCTAAGTAAAACAATTTCCATAAACATTTTCTATATCGTGTTGCAACATCAGCCTCGGTGTAATAAAACTAAAATGCTGTTGGATTTTCATTCCAACCATTTCTTTTCCTGAAGAGTTAATCATTATCAATGTAAAATAGATTAGTTCTTGGAATGTTAAGTTGACATGTATTTCAACATGTTAATGTTTGTCAATGTACACACATTCCAATAATTGAATTTATTCTGATGGAGAAATCCAAAATTGGAGTCCACTATCAGTAGTTTGAGACTTTTCAAGTATCCTAAGGCATTTTCAAAAAAAGGTTTCCAGAAATCTTTGTTGCCTTCCTTTATTGGAACCTTGTAGAATTTGCTCAATGGATTTCTAGAATTCACTAGATCAAATATCCTATCAAGAACACAAATTAACAACAAACGCAAGACCGGCTCTGAATAAAAATGTCGTCGGACTAAATAACAGGTGTTGATATAAACAGCGTTGCCAAATGAGTTTGTAGGAAATCATAATTCTTATTACGATTCCATCAGTTGTTAAGTGCTCCACTTAACTTGTATATTATCTTCTGAATACATATGACAAAAGAACTTAAGGATCCTGAGTAATCGATAGTAGAGTAGTTTCGGATCTTTTGATTATATTAAATTCTCGTACAAGTACAAGAACTGGCAATGTTGTTGATGATATGCGCATGATTACGTGTGTCCCATCTATACATGTGGTTATGAATCATATCAATTCCTTCCACTTAGTTCTACGAGTTCTGTGGGATTATTCAGTACACATAGTGATAATGTTGAAAAAGGAAACATTCTCCATTGAATATTGATAGAAAGATGATTCCACATCTGATTTTATGAACATCCTGTTCATATTTTCAACAAATCAATCTATCATACCCCATGACAGGTTTTAATGTCAGAAAACACTAATTTCAAAGTGTCTCTCCAAAAGAAATGATTCAAACTTTTTCCATCTTTGCAAAGTGAGATTGCTTCTTGAAAATGTGTTTCCCATTTCTTCCGGTCTTCCTGATGATCGTGGAAGCGTGAAATAGATTTTCGTCGACAAAAATGTATTGAAGACCTAGTGAATGCGATGTCTCTCTTGCGTCAATGTTACGAATGATTTCTGGTGAGTACTCTCTTTTGGAAAACATTCTTCTTTGCCTCATTCATCTCTATGAGTTCTTAATTAAGACTGGAATAGAAAATCAAATAATTATCTGAATAAAAATGCAAATTTTCAATTTCAGATTTTTTCTTTTGGGTTAGGGCCTTTTCAGAATATCTATCAGATGTAGTTCAATGTCCAGCGTGGCTTTAGCCGGGGAAGTAGTTGTTTTCTGTTAGACATTCACAAAAAATAACTTCATTTTAATCGTGGATTTTTCAATTCACTGAAAAATCTTTCTATCAATATTCAATGGAGAATGTTTCCTTTTTCAACATGAATACCCCACAAGAGGTTATCTTGACGATGGAAGATAGTGACTAAAGTTTATCTTTCAGTCGCAGATGATTCCACATCTGATTTTATGAACATCCTGTTCATATTTTCAACAAATCAACATAGTGATAACTTGTATCTATTTGTTGTATACCTGAGAATTATATAACTTACAATATGCTCGAAAACGTCGTCGGTTGTGTGCAAATCTTTCTCGTAAAACCAAAAAAGCAAGTCGCGAAACTCAGTCTCAGGCATCGCGACAGAAACGATTGCCGCACGTTAGAGATCAAATTCGTCTTAGTTATAATAGCCAATCACCCCTCAAAAAATGTACCGTTTTACAATCCTAACTAAAAAGTGTAAATTAAAAAAAGAAAATTTTAATAATGACTATATTTTATTACCGTCTTATTATCACAACTGAAAAGTGTAAAATAAAAAGGTTAATTTAAAGAATAAAAAATCCCGACTGCGAAAAAAGTGTACCTTCAAAAAGAAAGAAACAAGATGACCAGAAAATATTGTCAGACAATTATGTTTCAAGAGGATAACTATCAAACTTAATACTGTGAACAATCTCACGCAGTCGGAGGCAATAATATTAATAAATTGTTAAATTAAAGAAGAGGCTTCCGACTGCGAGAAAGTGTTTACACAATTAAGTTTAACCTAACCTCTTAAAACATGACAATATTTTCTGTTCATCTTGTTTCCATCTTTTTTGAGGTACACTTT